>JNEY01000352.1:134330-144586 GCA_020875895.1 Aphelenchus avenae
ATTTCAAAAATTCGCCATTTGCAGAGAACTTTCCACAGATTTGCAGCGCTGACGGTCCCAAAGCGAAACCCGTCAGTACGGTGGCGCCAAACTTGTCATCATTCAGTGGGTGCGAAAGGTCGCGTTTACTTCGCAGCTTTGCAGCATTGCGACAATGTCAGACGACGACTTTTTCGAAGTACCTAATTTGGTAGTCGACGAAGAATCGTCCAGCGAGAGTGATGCGTCGCAAGAGCCGGGAGCCAAGAAAGCCCGCGGAAAAGCGTTGAGGTATAAGACCCGGAACTGTTTTAAGAGTTTGGTTGTCGTTTAGGTACGAGGTTTTGCACGTCTTCCGAGACGAAGTCGCCTTCAACCGATGGTGGGACGTAGAGCGCAGTCTGTGGACTTACCAGGCTACGCACACTAACAAGACAGAAGACGTCCAGACATGGTGGGTAGAGTGGGCAGAAAACAAAATCAGACCAGTTCATTCGTACCCTTTAGGTTCTGCAAAAAGAATGATCGGTACTCCGGCAAGACGGGCTACAAGTGCCTGGCTCGGTCGCGCATCCACATTGACATGCAGAGCCGTGCTGTGACTGTGAAACGCTGCGAAAGACCGCATGATCACTCTGCTCCAGAGAAGCTTCCCAGCCTTACGGACGAGCAAAAGGCCCGCGTCAAAGAGCTTTCGAAGCAAGGGCTGATGCCAAAGCAGATTCTCATCCGACTCACAGTAAGGTTCACCCTCACCCTAACTAGGTCATTGGCAACTTTTAGACAGAACAGCAGGATCCACTGCCAGATTTGGCTCCGATGAAGGACAATCGCCGCAAGAAGAAGTGTGTTGGCCGGGTTCCGCTCGCGCCGCGTCAGCATCCTCATGCTGTCGCGGACTAGGTCCTACACTCTTTACTCTGTTTACAATTTCTCCTTTGGTGGGCTCTAACTTGCGTAATTCGTCGCTTAATTTGTTGCTCCAGTGGCGAAGGTGGTTTACTCGCTGTGCAACAAACGCATTTAGCATTTGCTACAGTCAAATTTTTGAAATCTGTGGGGAAAACGCTGCAAATTAGTGGGTATTTGGAACCTGTGGGGACAAGGCTGCAAATTAGTGGGTATTTGGAATCTGTGGGGAAAACGCTGCAAATTAGTGGGTATTTGAAATCTGTGGGGAAAACGCTGCAAATTAGTGGGTATTTGGAATCTGTGGGGACAACGCTGCAAATTAGTGGGTACGCAAAATCTGTGGGGAAATCGCTGCAAATTAGTGGGTACGCGAAATCTGTGGGGAAATCGCATGAAATCTGTGGGTATTTCGCAGTAGCGCCATCTCAAGGCGGCTTCCATACAACAATTACCCGGCTACATGCCAAGCTGTTTATCTCTCCTGTAGTCGCATATGCCTAGGTAGGGTTCTTCGTGAGCAGCCATTCTTTCGCGAACTAGCCGCGAAGCGTTTATTGAGCTAAACCTCATACCGAAATATGTTTGATTCGACACGGTAGACATGCGGAATAGCACCGCAGGCAAGACAAGCACCGTTAGAGAGTGGGAGCCATAGAAGGCATGACACTGACCTGAAATACATGAAACACAGAGAGTACGCTGATAAGCGAATACAATCGGTCAGTAAAGAAGGCGCCGTGAACGGCAGACGGAGGTGCTTACCCGAAAAGGCACGGAGCTACCTGGAGGACCACCCCTAGGTGGTCCTCCAGGTAGCTCCGTTAGGGTCCCCAGATGTGACACGAAAGGACTGCCAGGGCAAGACTTTCAGCCGAGGACGTCTAGGTATGTGTAACCGGGAGCTCAAACCGGGCTACGAGGTAGGACATAAGCACAAATGGGGCACACCTAGCACTAATAAACTACAATGAATACGGTTAGTGAAAGCCGAAAGAGAGTGGAGAGATTCGGTCAGAAGACATAGCTGGATGGACGGGATCGAAATACGAGACCGGGCGTGGCGACTAGAAGAAGATGCCGTCCGTGAGGTTCACGTCGACGATCAGCAAGACGGCGATGGCGGCGACGAGCGGCCAGAAGGCGCAGCGGCTGTGTGCAGCGCTGCCCGTCATCGTCGCATTCGGGTCGCGGCGGCCGCCATTTGCAGAACGGCCCGCATCGGTCTTCGTAGAACTCGGGTCACGCAGGACGACAGTGCGACCATTGAGCGGCTGCTGACGACGCTGGTTGGGTGCCCAATCGGTTCTCCCATTGTAGGTTAGGTACTCCCACTGAAAAGATATTGAGACTAGAGACTAAACTTAGACGGCTAAACTCGAGCAGTGCATTGTTTATCCGACCCATGTTTATCGCCGTCAATTCATAGTCCCCTCCCCGGGCGTTCACCCCTACACCTAGGTCCAAGGAGAGGGGAAGAGGGCGTCACGTGCAAGGACTGCCCTTACCTGCCGATCGTTGACCGTAGTAAGCGGCGCCTCCATGACGAACCAGGTGACGATCTCATCGCAGTTGGGCGTCGTCAGGGAGCCTTCGTAGCGGTAGAAGGCGACACGCTCCGCGGGCAGCAACTCCTCCGGTTTGAACCGCTTTTCGCCGGAGCTTGCAGCTAAAAATGGACTTTAGCAACACATATTTTTAACGGGGACAAAGGTCATTTCGCTAGTTTAGGCAGAGGGTTACTTAAGGGCCAGTTTAGGCAGCTGCTTAGGGTCATAAACCTAGGCAAGGCCTAGCCTTAGCTTCGGCTATTAGGCTTGGGTTAGTTGTACCTAGGCTACACAGCGTGTGATCGACCTTAATTTCAACGACTGAGTCGCAGACTAGGGTCCGCCGCCTCAGACATACGTTCCCCCATTGCTCGTCTACAGTGTTTTGACTTGGCTGAAAAAGTTCTACTCCAACTTCTACAACTACCAAGCTTAAGTATAAACTTCTACTTCTACCGGCCTCAGGTGTACACTTAAACTTCGGCTTCTACCTCTACCCCGTGGGTAAAAGTGGTTTATACGATTAGTCGGTTAAGGTATAATCTTAATTTGGGCCTAAGGCCAGCTAGTACTGAGGAAAGAAGTCTGGGTGCAATCGCGAATGCGCGCTTTCTTCGCGAGCTAATTTAACAATTTGCGCGCTACTAACATTTCCCGTCTCCGGTCTGCGCGATCGTCTCGAAAAGACCATCGAGTTGGTTGACTCCATTCTTTCCCCAGGGATCCACCAAAACGGCGACAATCGCGATGTGCTCTTGGCCGTCGAGCTTGCCGCGGTGCACCATATGGATCTGAAATCGATCGGTTAATCGTAAAACGGACTGACTGAAATAGTAAAAAAAGACTGCGTGTTTTAAAGTCGTATTAAATTGATCACGGATTTCCGAAAAACTTGCGAGTGGAACTCGCTGGCGTCTCCGCAGCACATTTACCTCAAAGGGGTAGTGGTGGCCGTCGATGGAATGCTCGCTGACTTGTTCGAAGTTCCTGCTAAAGTAGGTGCGCTTCCAGACGAAGTAGATCTCGTCGAGAGTGTAACTTCCGTCGAGGCCTCCGCCGTCGATGTACGGGCGCTGCTTCCAGGCGGCGAAGCCGTGGACTCGCACTAAAAGGCTCAAATGATGAAAGCAGGGAAAGTGAAATGTGAACGACGACACTGAACTGAAATTGGCCTACTGCACACAATATCGATCAGCTTAGGCTTGTGAAACTTGTGCTTGGACACTGGCGTAGGCCTCGGCTTAGGACAGAAGTAGACGCTTAGGTTTCCGTTGCTGCGCTTACCGACTGGAATGGATTCGCCGTCGCTGGTGACGCTGAAGCGTCCCTTGGTGTCGTAGTTTTGGAAGCGCAGCTCGGCCACATTCACGCGGTCCGCGTCCCCGCTGCGGATGTTGATCGGCGACTGCCTCTTGCCGGTTTCGCACACGCCCGGCCAGTCGTCCTGCTTGTCGTAGGACCAGGAGCCGGCGGCGGACAGCTTCAGCAGCGCTGCGGCCACGCAGAGAAGCACGGCGAATACGATGTATCGCATTTGGGAGCTGTGAGCCCTGGACGAGATGATTGTCCTGGAAAAAAACCTTAAATCGCGTGCAAAGATGGTACGACACGTGTGTCTCCAAATGCAAGCCTATGGTTGTACAAGATGTAGTCATACACGCAAGGAATCGAAAGCCCTAAGAATGGCGGAGCGACGGCGGAGGTTACGCAATGCTATAAAAGAAAGCGTCTGGATCGATGCAAGCACACTGAAAAGAGAAAAAGCGTTCGTCCCGGACGGCGGCTGCGTCGCATATCACCGCCGCTTGCTGTCGGACGGGGGCTGCTAAGGTGGGAGTCGGCGGCCGCAGCGCCGCTGCTATGCACGGCAATCCGACGGACGCACGTATGGATCAAGTGGCCCGAAGAGAGCCGGATGAGGAGCGCTCCTCACGGGGCCACCCGTCAATGGCGTGCACGGTCAGCCATGCGCACGCATACGCTGCTTTCTGTCTGCGTCGGAGTGGGCATGCGGCGACCAGGGTGAAGAAGAGAGCAGCGGACGGACTGCAGCGCCGCCGACACCGCTGCAACAGCGCAGCAGCAGTTATTCATCGTCGGGAGACTGAGCTCAGAAAATGGCAGTGATACTGGCAGTATAAGACCGACGAGGGGCCGTCGCGTCAGCGGGTAAACAGGAGAATATAAGGGCGAAGCGGGGGACGCTGTTTATCCATATATCCAGCTCGTTATAGCCAAAAACAGGTCAAACTCATTGGCACTTTTCAGATGACCATTTAACTAGGTAGACACTTTTCGGCGTTAAGGTGAGCCCTGAACTGTTGTTCAGCCAAAAATTCATCAGAAAAAAACAAAGAACAAATATATAAAATACCAGAAAATAATTAATAAAAATAATAACCAATAATATATAGTAACGATAATGAACAAAACGCGCTACAGGAATTAAAATACGGACGAAAATAAGCAGACAAATATGTCAGGATCGCTGCACAACACCCTTCCAAAAAGGGACGGTTCGTTCGTAGCAAGCGGCCGACGCTTCTCACGCCGCCGTCGTCGAACGGCGGCTGGTGAGATGTGGAACGGCGACGCAGCGCCGCCGCTGCGGAGGACGCACGTGTGGATCAGCGGCCCGCAAGGAAAGGAGCGCCCATGTCGCAAGCCCATGGGGTGGCGGCCGAGTATGTTGAAATGGCAAAACCGACGCCCTTCCAACCGTGACGCTGCCGATTGCTGCTAGTGGAAGGAAAGGCGCACGGCGGCGTGCTGCAGGGTTGCAGCGGCGCGGTCAGTCGCAGCATCCTAGTATCCGGCCGTATCACGCGTGCGTCGGGACGCCCATGATTTTAACCGAAATTCAGAAGTTGCCCTTTTTTATTCTGAATTGGGAATGCTGCACGGGAAAACCGACGGAATTCTGGGTTCCTGAATCAATTTCTGAGTATTCTTGCAGGAATATTTTTAGCACTACCTCTGATCTAGGACTGTGTCAGACTAAAGGGCCACTATGCCTCCTGAATGCATTAGTAAGCAAAAACTTTTACGATCCTTCCAAAACTTGCTTTGCTGGCGCCCCTCACAGTTGCTCTTTTTCGTGCTCGCGTCCAAGACACAACCCTGTGCAACGGGCCTTCCAGTCGAGGCCCGGCCCGGCCCGCGGGCCTTGGCTTCTTAGGCTAGACACGAACAATCGCCTTGGTCCCCCCTTTGGTACTTTCCACGGGCTAAAGTGTTGCCCCTTATAATGATATTAAAATACAATATTCGAGTATTTTCACCTAAAAGGCTACCCTTAGCCTTTTAGGCTAACCTTTAGCGCTAACTAATCGGAATTCGGAGAACCGCTAGACGTACTCAGATAAGGCTGCACCATCCGCTAGTGGATGGGTATTTCCCGGGAAGTTAAAGTTCTCGAAGGCTCGTCAAGCTAGGCAAGTGTGAAGCAGTGATCGGGCAGATTTCAAAGCGTACCAGGAAGATAGTCAGCTGCTTGCTGTTGATCTCTCAATGAGACTTGTATACAACTTCCTTCCCGAACTAATCAGAAGCCTTTATTGAGCTAAATCACATACCGTAATACTTCTAATAGAGGCGCATTTCTATTAGAGGCGCATTTCTAATAGAAGCGCACCTGCCGGGGAAGGTAAAAAAATAGAGGCGCACTCTCTAATAGAGGCGCACTTCTAATAGAGGCGCACTAAGCCTCGGCGTTATGTATTGGACCCAAGCGAATCATGGAAGCCCAGAAATGATTATTTAATGAAATCTTCAACGATTACCCAGCTGCTGCTGGCAATCCGAAACCGCCAACGCCAGAAGTGTACCTGGACTGGATTCTCGAGGCTTGGAACGACGGCGTTACGAAGGACAACGTCATCAATTCCTTCAAGACTTGCGGGATAACGACGGCTCTCGATGGCAGCGAGTACCATCTTATTCATTGCATGAAGGACGGCAACGGAATGCCCAACGGGTGCTACAAGCTCGCACAGAAGCGTGAGGAGGCGGAAGCGGTAGACCTTGCTGAGCTCATGGCCGGCTTCGAGCTTGACCTCGATGAAGAGACGTCGGCAACGTCAGTGATGCTGAAATCGTCGACGACCCGCGCGAGGAAGGGAACAATAACGCAGAGAGCGACTGCTCGGACGATAGCGAGTTCTGAGTACACGAAAGCTCTTACTGTTGCATGTTAAATTAGGTAACAAACTTGTTGTTTACTAGGGTAAAAAAATAGAAGCGCACTCTCTAATAGAGGCGCACTTCTAATAGAAGCGCACCTTTGGGCGAAGGTAAAAAAATAGAGGCGCTGCGCCTCTATTAGAAGTATTACGGTATAGGAATACGCTCGCTTCGACACGGTAGACACGAGGGATAGCAGGACAAGCACCGTTAGAGAATGGGCACCAGAGAAGGCATGACTTTGGCTTGAAACTCATGAAAAACAGAGAGCACCGTGATAGGTGAATACAACCGGTCAGTAAGGATGTCGCCGGAAAGGGACTAAGGTGCTTTCCCGACGATGGACGTATATAAGGCATAACATTGACTTGAAAGACATGAAACACTGGAAAGACCGCGATAGGTGAATGTAACCGGTCAGTAAAGAGGGCGCCGTGAAAGGCAGACGGAGGTGCTTACCCGAAAAATGCGCGTTCATGGTCCTCGAGGTAAAGGCTTGTAGGTGTGACCTAGAGCTGGGACTTCTTGGGTCATGCTTTTAGAATTCTCAGTGGGCTGCTTCAGGCAAGTGTTTGTTATAAATTTAGAGCATCGCAGTCGATTTCAGGTAGGACTCTAGGCAGGACTACAAGGAAGGGCGTAAGCACACGTGGGGCACACCTCTCACAAATATATTACAATGAGCAGGGTAAGTTAGGGCAGGAATAGGGCGGAGAGATTCGGCCAAAAAAACATCGAATTTGTTGGATGGGATCGAGCCGGACAAGACTGGGTGTGGGGGTTAGAAGAAGATGCCGTCCGGCACGTTCACGTCGACGATCAGCAAGGCGGCGATGGTGGCGGCGAGCGGCCAGAAGGCGCAGAGGCCGTGTGCAGCGCGGCTCGGCGCATTCGGGTCGCTCGGCGTCGGCGCATTCGGGTCATGCATCTTGAAACGGCGACGCGACTGTTGCTGACGCTGATTGTGCACGAACTCGGTTTTTCGATTACGCATACGGAGATTGATGAGCTTGCCTGTCTAAAAGAATACATTGAGAAACGAGGAAGAATCGAGTCAAGTGACCAGTCGTTGGCTCAAGACGATGTTATCACGTAAGTGACGGCTAGCTCTTACCAGGTCGCTATGTATCGAATGCGGCGACTCCATGACGGTCCAGGTGACGATCTCGTCGCAGTCGGGCGTCGTCAGCGAGCCCTCGTAGCGATAAAAGCGGGTACGGTCCGCGGGCAGAAGCTCCTCCGGCTTGAACCACCTTTCGCCGGAAAACGCAGTCCTGTCGACGTGATAATCGGTAGCTAAAAAGAGCCTCTTAGTAAGCAGAGGATAAGTTGACGCAAATCTTAGGACTAGGATTCACTGCCGAGCCGACATAGACCATAATATTAAATTAACTCTAGCTGCTTACGCTTATGCGTACGGGATCAAGCCTTAGGCTTAGACTGATCATCGAGGGCACTTTAGGCAGGGCGCGTAGCTAGTGGTAAGATACGCGGCACGTGCCCCCCCCCCGCTCCCCCGCCCGACAGTGAAAACTTGCCCATTTTGGGTGAAAATTGGCCACGTACCCCTGGTTGTCCCCCCATCCACCTTCCCTCCAAGATTTTTGGTCTGGCTACGCACCAGAGATTAAGCCAATGTTCCGTGATTGTAGCTTCATAACCCTAGGTTCATTGATTTAAGACCTGAGTGGCATACCGATGCCGTACTTAGACTTGGATGCTTAGGGTCAGACCTAGAACTGGACGTAGGTTGCGCGCTTGCTTCGATGCCCATGCTCAAGATTTTGCCAAATGCTTAGACCTCGTCAATTTCACACCAAACCTGGGACTAACTTAGTCCGAAAGTCTTAATTAGAGTCTGCACAGATTGCTCCCTAGGGCAACGGCGCGCGTATGGCTTCACGAGCTAATTTAACGGCGTCGTAAGTAACTGACGTTTCACGTTGTCGATAGCCGCGATCGTCTTGAAAAGTTCAAAGATGCCGTTGGGGAATGATACTCGCTCCTTCGTCTCGTAGGGCTGCACGAAAATGGCGACCACTGCGACGTGCTCTTGACCCTCGATCTGACCACGGTGCACCATGTGGATCTAAAATTGGGTTGAGAAATATAAAGAACAAAATGCTAGAAATTAATTAAGAATTGGCAGCATTATTCGTAGAAACGGAAAATGCAGGTTACATTTTCGCAACACTGCAAGCAAAACGATAAGTTCTTTAGGAAGGCCAGTTTACCTCGATGGGGTAGTGGGTCCCGTTGACGGAATGCTCGCTGCCAGGTTTCTTGCCCTTGCTGTACCAGTGGAAGTGGATTTCACTGAGCGTGTAGTTTCCGTCGAGGCCGCCTCCATCGATGTACGGGCGCGGCTGCCACCCATCAAAGCCGTAGACGCGCACTAAAAGCAGCAAATAATAAGTGTCAAGCTTTTCCCAAAAAAGATTGCTAATTCTTAGCGGAAATGGTGGCATTTTCCTATGGCTGGCTGCCGGGTTCTAACCGCTAACAGCCCTGCCTTAACCCTCTAGCAACTAGCATGACACATATTCACTGCAGCGTGTCACAAGGATGAGCGTGAGGCGCTCACAAGACGCCAGGCTCATCCAGTCATCATCTCCTCACTTTCGCGACTTATCGTGTCACAGACGTACCCGATTTGCCGTCGCCGGTGACGATGAAGGCTCCCGTGCAGTCGTAGTGGAAGCGCAACTCGCCTATGTTCTCGCGGTCCACGTCCTCGGGGCGGAAGTTGATCGGCGACTGCCTCTTGCCGGTGCGGCACACGCCGGGCCAGTCCGCCTGCGCGTCGTAGGTCCAGGAGCCGCCTGCAGCGCCACATACAAGCGCGGCGAAAACGATAAGTCGCATCTGGAAGCGTTGAGCGTCGGAGGAGATGACTGACCTGAAAGAAATGTTGTTAAGAAAGTGCGTGATATTAGCGAAAAATGCGACGTGTGTATCTCTAACAGGTAAGACTACGGTGACATTAGGCGACGGGGCATTCCGGTCTTGTTTTAGGCTACATTACGCAGAGGTGCTCCTAGTACAGCCTAGAATGTCCCAGGGAAAGTTCAGTCAAGTAAATCGTGCTTGACTGAAAATGTTTTAACAACTGTTCTGAACAGACCTAGAACTTTAACAGAAAGGCTTAGTTCGGCTATGATGGAGTCCTCAGTTTTACCCAAAATTATGCGATGGTAGCGTCTCCGCTAGACTGAGTGATTGGACGTCATTTTTTACGGTCAAAAAGCGCATACACGCAAGGAATCGAAAGCCTTAAGAATGGCGGAAGGATGGTGCAAGTTACGCAAGGCGACGTTCAAAGTGTGCTTTTAGGGAAGAAGCGTCTGGCTCGCTGCACGACGCGCTGCAAAGCGAAAAAGCGTTCGACGCAGTAGGAAGACGCTGAGCTTATCACCGCCGCCGTTGTCGGACGGCGGCTGGTGGGGTGGGAGAGAGCAGCGGCAGCGCCGCCGCTGTGGATGGCAACCCGACGGACGCACGCAGGGATCAAGCGACTCGCGGAGAGCCGCCGCGAGGAGCGCTCGTCTCGCAGCTACGGGGCGACCGGGGATGGCAAAACCGTCGGCCGTCCGCCCGTCGATGCTGCTGTCTGCTGTGGGTAAAACAGCCGCCGAT
>JNEY01000352.1:154399-166464 GCA_020875895.1 Aphelenchus avenae
TCTGGGACTTCGTCATATGACTGAGCAAGGATGGACGGACGGAATCAAGAGGCTGAGTGACGATCCGTTCACCTTGTCGAAGTAGTGAGCGTTGAAGCAATGAAAGTCTTCGCCACGCACGAGCCCGACGTCAACGCCAGCCTCGCAGTGCGTTTGGTTCCCGTAGTACCAGTGGTTCCATCGACGAGGCCCGTCCGCATGGTCTCGCTCGACCCATGAGCACTCTATTAAGGCGTCGTAGCGCGGCGGCCGATAGGTCCACTCGAAGTGCTCCCTGAAGAACTTTTCCAGATCCTCGCCCCAGAGTGGCCGGCCTAAAGAAAATACCTAAGAATGCGTCCTAAATACGAGAAGTATACTGGGTTGTATATATACTATACAACCTACACGCCCCTCGTGATCAGTCGCGACTATCGCCGTGATTACTCGTGCTTATTAGAGTTGATTCACTACAACCTAAAGCCAGTGGCGTACCGACCCTTGGAGGATCCCCCCTCCCAAAATCCGAGGGGTCGGAAAAGTAGCTAAGGGGGGACCCTTATGATCACGGCGGCCGAAAGGTGCTTCGAAAATTGTACCAAAGGGGTACAAAGGGCATAAAGCGCTGGTGCGACCAGCAGCATGTTTCGATTTCCCGTGGTGTACCCATACTAGGAGAGGATTCTCGCGTAAATCACTGCGATATAATTCACACAACACTTATCAAACGGTAAAGTAGGGAAAATTCAAGGTTTAGGGAAATGTATGCAGCATACAATGCTTTGCACGTGCATGTGTACCAAGCGGTATGCATGCATCTAACACGCATACGTGCCTTCACTCATGCGTACTAAGCTCTATCACATACTAGCGGCACTGGATGCAGGGAAATCGCAGGCCATGTAGTGTGCAGTGATGCAAACTATATATACTCTCCGCATTTAGACGCATGCAGCTTGACCGTACGCAACGACTGAATCCGACGACATAATGCGGTCAAGCGCACGATGCTGTTCCTGATGCTGGAGCACACATTTTCAAGGAGAATCAGACGATTTCTCTCGAATTCCAGCAGCTGGTCGAAAGGGACTCTCAAGGGTGTCTTTTTGTTGTCCCTTTCTATGCCCAGCGAGCGTCAAGCTAAGGTACCGTCAGCGGCGTACCGACCCTTGGGTTGGGGGGCATGGTAGTTTTTCAGCAAATAGGAGTAGTTTTTTCTTCCAGAAAACGAAAAAAATAGTTTTTCCAGCAAATGGAAACCCACTTTTGGTGTTCCTAAGATATACGCCAAATCCGGACAGCCTAAGTCTAAGCCTACTCGCGGACGACGGCCGAGTAACAGGGCCTAAGCTGGGAAATAATGCTCAACATGGAAGTTCGAATTACTGAAAACACTAGTTTTCCATTTGTTGAAAAAAGACTACTTTCATTTGCAAAAAACTATTTCCGTGTGGGGATTCCCGCCCCTAAAACCCGAAGGTCAGAAAAGTATCAAAGAGGACACCCTAGAGCGACTAAACTCTAGAGCAAGTTGGACTAAGAAAGTTTCGGAATTCTTTTCAATAAGGGGAAGGTTTCACCGAAAATAACGGTATGGTTTCGCTGTAGATGTCCAGGCGGGAGCTACTTTTAGTTCCTTGGGGACAATAATGTCTCAGGGACGGAACTGTCCTCGGGAAGGAACTGTTGCGCATGTACGAAACTTTTAGTAGCGCCGTAGCCCGTATAACAGGTTGAACGACGGCACTTTGCTCCAACGAAGCGTACGTAGATATTAAGACTAGTGTCTAATTTTGCTAGAAACGTACGTAGAGCAAACTGGCCGGTTTGGCGATTCCGGCATCCCGTTATAACCTTAAAACGTTTACCTTCTTTGCACCACCTCGGTTTGCCCTCCATGTCGTCCGGCGTATGGCAGTACTTGTACGTGACTCGGCAAGGCTCCCAGTACCGAAGCTGAATGAGACCTCTTTCCCGAATCAGCCAGTCGCTGAGGAAGTGATTAGCGTTTTCCGCCGTTGCTTCTGAAGCGCCACAAATGCACGACTTGCCGGCTGTGGTGGGCGGGCGATACTACAAAGCGTTAAAATTACTTCGAATCTTTACAAAAACGAAGTTTGTATGATTTAAGTAATGCTAAAGGAGAACATAGGTCAGCTCGAAACTACATTTTTTTGGTTTTAAAACACAACTTAACAGAGCAAATAGTTAAGAATTATCATGAAGATGAGGAGCGGAAATTGTAACGCTAACAGCTCAAATTTAAATTTAAAAAAGAACAATTCAAGTCTGGGAGGAATGAATTTTTCAGACGAACGGAACCAAAACCGCCGCCGTATCGGGCCGGGTCCGGGTATCTTAAACCATCGAGAAAAAAGTATGCTAAAATCTCGGGCATTACGATAAACATTGGTATTCAAAAGATTTCTCGCGTCAAGTTTACTAAACCGTATGGTTTTGAGCTTTAAGTAACATAATGGGCCCACTTACCTGCTCTACCTCGAGAACGTAGGTCTTGTACGCCCTTAGCTCTAGGGATGCTGTCAGGATGGGACGAAGACACACGTGCTGCAGTTCCGCGTCGATGACGTCGCGGAAGCGGTGGCACAACAACTGGAGCTTCTCGAGACTGGCTCGATCCAAGTGGATGAATATGTCGAGCAGGTTCTCGTCGGGGAAACGGGACAGATTCATCGAAAACTCGAAAGCCGAAAGTTATTCTAAACCGTTCTCTACCAACATTTGACGCTACCGCGTGAGCGAAGCGTCCAGGTATACAGCGAACGCAAGGTGCGGATCAGACTGCGACCGAACATAGAAATCAGGGAAAACGCGATGTTCATTGTTTACTTGAAATGAACTTGATCTTTACAACTTCGTGAACTGCAGTGAACTCATGGCCCCGCCCCTACCCTTTCGATCCTTAGGCAGCCTCCCCGTACCGTTAAACGTGTAGGGGGGGGGGGGTACCTACCATACGGTTCACACGTACCATTTTAACGGAACGATTCCGTTATGGAACCCGCACTTTTTCGTTTTAAAGCTCCAAAAAATCGTGTAATTTGCGCTAATTATGAACTGCGTACCAACGAAATGCCGAAATTGCCAAGATGGGGTGGAGCAGAAGGTATAATGTAGGCACAGTAGACCCGAAAACACTGAACGAATTCCCGGAAAAACCATGAATAAAAGGCCGAGTAAAGGGTCCCCTACTGCTTTGTACGGGTCTAATAACCGGTCCCGTTCAAGACCACCACCTGTAGCGTTCACCTACCGTTATAACGGCATAACTGCACGGGTCCGTACCGTTAAACGGTACGGGCGCCGAGGTCTGTCAGAGAACTGACAGTTAACAAATAGGTACGGCTGCTCAATACGCACTTGAAAACAACGAAGATGCTGGTAACCATACGTGGAAGCATCGAGCTAAATAAGCCTAAGCCCGATAAAGTTATGAACGATTGGCGGAAGTGTCCATTCAACGGGGTGATGACATATGAACCAACATGCGTAGGCTACGAATGCCTGACCTTCGCAATAAGGAGGCGAGGCATCCAATGTCAACAAAACGCACTGCAAGACGCTAATGCGTCCATGGGCTTCCTCCGTTGTGAAATGTCTGAATACACGACTCCGATCGAGACTGCCGATGGACCGGATTTTTGTTGCACTGAGCTGAATAAAGGACGAGTTCTGTTCTCTCACTAAAGTTCAGCGTACTTGACGGTTACTCGCAAAACAGAAACCCGCCGTTAGGGTAAAAGCGTGAAGAAAGATTTTAGGAAGTAGATGAAACCTGTTTTCTAACGTCTACCTGTAGAGACCTATTGCGGGAACCACAAAAATTTCCTGCGGATTTTTTCAGGCACGAGCGACCCTTATCGTCTTTCAATGAGGCTAGCTATATGAGGCTAGCTATAGCTATATGCGAGCTACGGTATCAGCATATACGATCGTTCTCAACGCCCACAAGTATACGCTTGTGACCAATTGGTCGGCAGCATTCAGAGAGGTTTGTTGCAAACGGCGAGATTGCCGATCTCTTTGTCGAGAGACACCTTTCCGGAGACCAACTATCGAATTTCCTGAACATCCGGTCTACGAAAATTTATGGGACGCCGCTCGCTGCACTGCACATGCAGCTTCAAGCCAATGCGGTTCATGAACGACTAAAAATTCCACACTGTCCAAACGTTCCTGGAGCGTTGATTACCGCACCAACACAGGCCTTTGGCTCCGCATAAGGGGAAGCAAGCAAGGACGCAATGCCTCGAATCGACCAGCCGCGCTCGACAAGGTCTTCAAGAAAATGCGGTCGTTTCTCGACGAAGCATCGACTCACTACGTGCTGTTAACAGCGCGCAAGCTGGGCAGCTGCGTTGAGCAGGTAAATACTAACATTGGACTTTGGCGCACGTCCCGCTCGGCAAGAATGCGCTAACAACTATATCGATCAGGCCAGATTTTGCCGGTTCTTCAACCGCTCTAGGGCCCTTTTTATTAGAAGTTTCAATGTTTTTTCTTCGAAGTGCACAAAAATTGTTGGCATCGACGGGTTTTCCACGGCGGAATCGTTAGAAAACTTAAGGTAAATTCGGTAAATGTCAGGAAAAACCGCTGCCTGCGTGGACCTGAAATCGATGCCCTACCGTTATTACAGCATGGGTAAGGCACGGTTGGTAGATGGACGTTTTAAGCGTGACCTGTCCGGAGACCACTGCTGAAGTACAGTTGACAGTCAGACATTCTTGCAGGTTCTTGCTGGACGCGAGGAGCAGAGAAAGTACAACATCTCACTGCCGAATGAAACCATCCACGTTATGTTGTCCTTCCTGACTCGGGACGAACTGGACGCCATTCAACTCGTGTGCAGCAGATACGACGACATCGTCCGCGGAAACGAGTCCGAGGCACTGCCTCAGCGCCGAACCATCAAGGAGGCGAAAGTAGGACACACTCACAGGTGCGTTACGGCCTTAAGGGGACGGGGCTAGAGGTGGTTCGACCCGGGCAATCTTTTTTGTTCAGGAAAATTTTTTTATTACGTCTCGTAACGCGGATTCGATGCAGACGTATACACGTATATACAGACCTAAATACGGCGGAAGGTGAGGGGGGTCAGCCAACTCTGTGCAGGCGGGTCACCCGCAGGCCTTTCCAAAGGGCTCGCGGGCGGGTCCGGCCGGGTCCAAGACCGGCGGACCCGTTTTGCCAATTGTGTTGCCACTTTTGCTAAAATTTAGAGTCTTATTGCATACACGCATAAAATATCCTCATCATATTCGAATGAAAGTTTTGTCGTTCCTTGCTTAAATGTTTAATACATTTCAAAAAGATAATGACTCCCGGAACCGGCTCCCAACGCCGTTTGGACAAACAGTTCTTTAGCGGGCAGCATGTCAACCGTCGCCTCCACAACTGATTTCCGCGCTTCACGGTGCAGCTCGGCGACGATGACCGGCCGCGACAACTGAGTTCACCGACTGAACTGAAACCTTTCCTGCGTTTGTCGTACTGCGAGACCTTCGAGCTGACCTGGCTCGACGATGACATCGACCGCAAGATAGTCGAAGAGTTGCTGGCCCTGGTGGGAGAACTCTCGTTGTCGGGTGTGTCCGCCAACAGGTTGATCTTGACTGCCATGTTCCCGGATCATCTCGCAGGTGTGTTTTACTCGTCTTAGAATCGAGACTCTTCTTCCGCGTGTCATGATGGGAGACTGCCTGACAACCCGGTCTTCCCCCAGGACATTTTCGGGCATATGTTATGTCCTTCGACTCGAATAATCGGATAAAATTTTTATAAAAAATTGGACTAAATGTTGTGGTGACTACGCCAATCGTATCTTGGCGGTGTCCCACAGTGGGCCGCGTCCGGGAGGTACAACCCAACTAAAAACTCCTGGAGAGCCCTATTCTTGTTGGTTTTCGCAAGTTTGACATTGCAGCCTGGATCCCTTCAACAGTTATGTTTAGACAGCGTCGAAAAGCTTCGGCCACGAGAAGTATTCTTTGGCAAATACGCCAAATACGGTCCGGACAAGGAGGCTTTGATAAGGCTGGCGAAGAGCGGAGTTGAGCGCTTCGAGTTGGAGCAGTACAAGTCCCACATAGGTAATTACCGACGAGGAAGCGCTCGTCGCATTTTGCTTCGCCACCCCCACTGCGGACGGCAGTCGGTACACAAGTGCTCCGTTCTTTCGTGCAAGCTGCAACTTGTTAGAGCTGACAAAGAGGTGAGATTCCAGCTATGAGTAGTGTATACCAGTTGGACCAGCGGCAGAACTGAGGGATTCTATTATGGACCAGGACCGGTGCCTATCAGCTCTGTACTTAGTCGGCCCTAGCTGCTAAAAACACGGTCAAATGAAGCGAATCTTGGGGAAAAAATCCTGAGAATATTGTCCGCAGACAATGTTGGGCGATAGAAAACTGTTGCACAAAATTAGGGCGACGCCAGCGACGGGAATTTTTGATGGAATTTTCAAAAATTTGGGTACAATTTGGTCCCAAATTTGGTCCGACTGCGCCTGCAGCCAGACATCAAAAAGTCGAAATGTGCGGGATTTTTTTTGGACGATCGGAACCGAGACGCGTACATGCCCAGCCCTGTGCCGCGGCTGTTCTCATCGTGCCCAACTCGCCGTTTTAGGCGCCAACGTTTCGCAGGACACATATAAAGCTTTTCACCCCTGAAATGGATTATGGTGACAAGGAAAGGATCAACAGGACACTGAAAATGCATATGTAGCTTAATGAATGTCGATCAAATATGCCAGTTCTGCACACTATAACGGGTCTCGTGGGCTTACGCGCGTATCCTTATCGGCTCATCACTGCTCCGTCTCGGTCGGAGAAAGTGCCTTTCTCCGACCGAGTGCCTTCTCCGACCTACGGGCGAGCTTGATTTGCTAATTCTATGGCCGCCTTCTTTCGCCCGAATTCGCGTAGACCTATCTTGAAATGTAGGCACGTAATCGGTTATGACTTTCTTCCGGCTAGAACGGATAAACGACCTTTGGAAATTCAGACTTTGGGCCCGCCGCAGGCCCTCCATGCAGGCAGAAATGCTGACTTCGACAGAGTAATTATTCCAATGTAGTGATTGGCCGCGCCGGCGTACAGGGCTGTGCTTATTCAAGACGTTACTGCGGTTTTATTAGCGACGTGATGGGGCCATTGGGTTCAACTTTATTAGTGCCCTGAGGCACTTTGCTACATTTCTGTCCGCGAAGCGCATCCAAGACACATATTCGTCGTTTGCTATCGCCCGCTAAGTTAACTTTTTCCCGGAACTGCGGCGTTTCTGAGTGCGACAGGCGACGCGTCGAACAAGTATTTATTCACAGTATTAAGCGGTCGAATCTGACGGATGGAGCCCATCTCGCACGCTGCGCCGCAGACCGCGACGATCCGAGTTTTTGTTGCGTCTAACGACTGGCTTCGTCGGCAGGCGTTTCTTACGCTTGCACGGAGCGGGAGGTCGTCTGTCACTCGTGACCTTTGCGGATTCTCCGGATAGAACCACTCGTCCGACGCATCGGCTGCTGCGAATTGTTTTAGTGATTAACGCTGGCGGCGGCATTTTACTTCCAGCACGGCGTGAGTTTGCACGATTTAAACTTGAATGATTCTGCGGCATTGTCTTCAACTGCTTGTCCTACCCAAATATGCCGTACTCCTTGTGGCTGCTTCGTTGGACGTCCTCTCGCACATCTCGCACATGGCAGTGACCAGGTCAAGTCACTGAACTGGAATGAACTGATCTGAGCTGAACTGAACTCATTATCTGGTTCAGTTCAGTTCAGTCGGTCCAAAACCCGGTACAGTACGTTGAAAACCCCTAATGAACCGACTAGTTCAGTGAACTAGCTTGCTGAACTGAGCTGAACTCGACCTCCATTTCAGTTAAATTCAGTTGGTCCAAGGCTCGGTTCATCGAGAACTGTGCTATCGCACTATGCCTTTTTATCATCGCGAAACGGCCGCTAATCGTTCTGTTCTCTAAAGTACAGCTTGGGACTCGACGCACCCACCTCGCGCCTTAAAGTCAAAAGAATCATAGGTGCGCCCGTAGCGGAAGATATATTTGAGATTTAGGCTGCACTGGAGGCCTTAAATTCATTGGAAATAGTCGCAAGTTGCTTTCTAAGCTAAATAAGTTCAAGTTCTGTGCCATGCGTGTAACTATGGCGCGACGCAAATAAAAATAACTTACGAGGCTCAAGCAAAACGAAAAAGCAAAAGTTTTGGCTAACCTCTGACTGGAAGCCATGGTTTGAAATCAAAGCCACACTAGAAGCCGTGAGCTGTCCTTATTTGCAGCAGTTACAGCCGTACCAAAAACCGAGCTCACTATTTTGCGCTCTCTACGGTCTTTAATTGGGGGCCGCGATGGCTCCGTCCGGGGCCGGATGTGTTTATCACGGATGTGAGCAATGGGCAAACTACCGAGTACGTCGAATTCGCGATCGCGACGACAAGCCCCTGAAGATTTTCCCTTTCTTTCGTCCACTTCCCTTCACGCCTGAGCGCCAGCAATGAAGGCGATCTCGTTTGTCTTT
Source organism: Aphelenchus avenae (assembly GCA_020875895.1). Lineage (NCBI taxonomy): Eukaryota > Metazoa > Nematoda > Chromadorea > Rhabditida > Aphelenchidae > Aphelenchus > Aphelenchus avenae. The sequence continues at coordinate 162,942 of JNEY01000352.1, forward strand.
CGAGATTCCATGTTGACGCAACGGGTCGGAAGAAAAGCGAAACGGGGTCAGATGTGCGGAACGCTGCATTTGGTGACCCTCCAGCGCGTGATTGTAATTCGTGTGTGGGATCAATAGACAAATCATGCGGTGCTAATTGCTTTGCATGCTTTCATTGATTTGTATTGCCGGACACCAATACTTCCTCTGGGTTTATGCACTAGGGTTGGGCGCGCTCCAGATGCGGAACCGATACCGATACAATTCCCGAAAAAATTAAAACGATTCGGGTTATCAGTTCAGTTTCCAAAAATTAGACTTCGGCATCCGAACCGAACCGATTCTATTTTCAAACGTTTCCGACATTCGCCGTCGACCGCGACTACCAGAATTGGCGCCAGTAACCTGCGTGAACAATTAAAGAACGCTAGAAATCGTGCTGGTGCGTAATAACGTTTGAGTTATGACTATTTCCGCGTATAACTCGAGGCAGATACCCCTTCGCAAAGCATCGGAAACTCCCCCTCCCCGTACATCACTGTATGGACTGTCACTCAGCGGCACCCATAGAAGTCCATCTAGCCCTTTATTAGTTCCAGTATTGCGTGGACGGGAAGCACGTGCGCCTTGCGGCATCCTTTACAATTGGTGGACTGATTGAAGCTTCCTTTTTCAGAAAATGATACTGAGGTTGTTGGCGATCTCATTGTTTGCCGCGACTACCGTTGCTGTAGAAGTATTCCGCTCGAGCAAGTGCAGCGCTGGCTACATTCCTTCAGCACTAGAGGTAAGGCTTTTCTAGTATGCTATTCACTTCCGTGTACGTGACTTCTCCCAGTTAAAAGTCCAGTCACTACGCCGTACCAAAGCGCTGACGAGATCGGTCAAAAGTTTCGATCAACCTTGATTTGTAGCCTAAACGGTGCGGGCTTTTCGGACACCTTAGAAGGAATATAATTCCGTTTACGCTTACCAGACTGCTTCAACGCTACTAGAACCTTGAGGAAAATATAGGCATCATAGCATGATGTGAGCATGCACGCGTGTATTCATGCGTAATAAGCCGTACCGAATGCACAAGCATGCATGCGTGCAGTCATCAGCACTAAATGGAATCCGCATGCCGAGTTATGTGAGCATGCATGCTTGCACTCACGTGTGTAAAGTGGCACCGCATGCAGCCGCATGGATGTTCGTACTCACAAATAATGAGCGGCATCGCATGCATATGCAAACCTGCGTGCAGGCACGTTACTAAACACATGCAAAAGCATGCATGAGTGAAATGTTTACTCAGTGGTACCGCATGTAGAACCATGCATGCGTACCGATAAGTGTACCGCATGCAGAATGTTGTGCGTGTGTACGCGTACTAAGCGATATCGCATGCATAACCGTACTTGCGTGTGGTCAGGCGTACTAAACGCTACCGCATGGCGAAATACGATATGCGCAAATATGCGCAAATGAACATGCACATGCTGCGCGATGCAGAGATCGATGTGCTAGTGCGTTCGCGAAAATTGGGTGTTCACAGACAGCATGCAAATCATACCATGCTCATGTTTTTTATCTAGCCATTTCTGCCCTACATCAGTGGTTTAGGTTCTTCCCAGCGGCCACCTAGCTCTAGGCTGCACGCCTGGTATTTGTTTTGGTCTCTCTACCGCTCCGAACAGCACAAACCAAGCGGTATGCTTTCCACACTTTCGCCCAAAACACGTTGCTTGTAGCGTTGCCTTTCCGCTTACGCAGACCACTGCGAGAAGCACGAGTGGATCGGCTCCATTGCACCGCCGACGGGTGGAATCGACAAGCCGTAAGTATCGCAAGGATTTCTGCGCTATGCGCATAGGCTTAAAAGAAGCTGATGCTATCCCAGAGAATAGTGAATGTCCATAGTGTTTTTCAGTCTGAAACAGGCAATTTGTGATGGACTGGCCCAGAGACAGTCTTGGGAGAAGCATAGTGCCAGATGTTTGTAGATGGGCGAGTCGCAATTAGGGGTACGGACGGCTCTCCTTTCTCCGATCAATTCTAAAAACGTCGCCTGAGCTCAATTTGTTTTTCGGCTTGGAAGGTAAATTTTCCTCGAAATCCTAGGATGAAATTGATTGAGCAATCTAAATCTTATTAACCAAAACACTTTTTTTGTTATACAAGCGCGCTAACAAATGGAAAAATATAAGAGAGGACTTTTCCTCGTTTGGATCGCAATGTCTCACCACAGACAAGTGCCAAAGGGGGACCATAGTAATTTTTCGGCGAACCCTACGCCAAAAAAGAGGTTGATGTCCACTTGCCTCAAGTGATAGTAGCCAAGTTCTTTTGCATTAGCTGAAAGTTTAGGCTTCGACTCCAGTGCTGCTCTTATTACGCACTCAGCTACTCCGTCGAGGCCAGGGTGTACTTTCTCACCTCCGGTCAACGCGCGGTCTTGGGCGAAGGCGAGTACATCAGCAACATCGTGAAGTATCATAGGAATGGAGGGTTCGTAAACGCCTTTTTGAGGGCTTCACTGTTGTGCCGAAAACACACTGTGCTTAAGGATAATGTACCACGTGTACGTTCGTCGCTTGCCCTGCGTTGGCGGCCTGCCGGACTACGACTACGATACGCAGACAACGACGGCCTCGCGGCGCTCGCTGCTTTTGGGCATCGTCGAAAAGACAACAAAGGTAGCATGTTAGAGCTAGCTGTTGTGCATCGCATCCCAAAAAATGACCCTCTAGCCGCATTAACGCCGCCAAAGGCTTTCAGACAGATGTAAGGTTCGTGGAATGACCCACAGGTATTTGCCCCCCCCCCCCCATGGAAGGCTTTTGACATCCCTTTCGGTTCCGATCGGAAGGGTCAGCTTCGAGCCTAAATAAAATTTACCAGCACTTTTCCAAAATAGGCCTCCTTGATCATACGAATTTCCATTCCAGACCGTCCTAGAGACTGGCTTTTTGGATCTGGAGGTGTAAAAAATCTACCGGGCCTGCCTTAAAACACGGTAGTAGGTAACTGGAATAAAATGGTCCCTTTGAGATCGGTGGCGCTTTATTCCATTTCCTAAGTTCGCCTATCCGAAGATGTAACGTCATCGTAGACGTCCCAACCGGGGCTTTTTAGAAGCCGCTCAAGCAAGTACGTGTCGACAGCGCTCTTGGACCGGTAGCACCGGATCCAAACAATCCTCCGCCGGCACAAGAGATGCAGATTCAGCCGCAGCCGACGCAAGCGCCGCAACAGCCCGGCGCCGAGCAACAGCTAGTGCCACTGTGGCCAAGCGGCGGCGATCCGGACTACGAGATTCCCGACGAACCAGCGGATGCCAACTTTGCGCCATCAAGCACGCAGGTAGCTCGATTGAAACCATATGCAGCCGAGTCATCGCTTGGTATAGGTGGAGACCACCCAGTCGTGCATTGGAAACAGCGGTTGCTCGTCTATGTTGAAAATGAACTGTGGCACACCTTAGGGCGTAGACCGGATTTCAGGATAAGGGGAGGCGGTGGAAGGTCGCGGACTGGGGGAAGGCGGGGGGGGGGGGGGGGGG
>JNEY01000353.1:0-21471 GCA_020875895.1 Aphelenchus avenae
TTTCGTCGGTGGTATCTACGCGGTTAAGCGAGTCGTCGATTCCGACGTGCTTTCCGACCTCACCGGCAGACAGTCATCGCTGGTTGTCGAGAAGGAGGAAACACTTAGCAAGGTTAATGCATCACGCAGTGCACGCTTCTAAGCGAAACTTTAGGCTCGGAAGCACTTCATCTTTGACGCACACCAACAGTGCTGCGATAAAGCTTTGCGTGAGGCGCTCTCGGACCTCCGGCAGATCATCAAGAACCGCTTCAACACCGAGGAGCTCGTGGAGCGTTTGAAGCAGGACAGTGAGCTTACCAACCAGGAGAAGGTCGAACTCTGGGAGCAGATAAAGGTTGGTGCTAGCAAGTCCAAATTACCTACCTGCTTTAGTGAAGCGGCTAAACCTGTAAATTTCTTAAATTCATAGGCTTCCAGTTCGTGTTTTACTTGTTAGTTTCGTAAACCGTCACTTCCGGTTTCGATGATTCTGTAACAGAATCATATACCAACAGAATTTCTGTTGGTATACTGTTCACCAGAAACGATGTGCCTGATTTAGAAAAAGTTTGCAGATAGGTCCGCAGGAACTAACTGACGGTTTAGCTACGCTCATTCGCCCGAATCCTGGCCGTCAGCTTTGCATACTCGCTGCTGACGCTTGCCTTCAAAACGCAGAAGTCTATCCTGTGCCAGGAAACCTGCCGACACCTAGAGGCCTCGAAGAAGCAGGGATTCGTCGGGGAAGGATTGTACGTCTATAGCGAGATGCTTATTGGCTAATCTTGTGTTTAGCGTCAACTACATCACGTCGTTCTTCCGGGAGTCAGAAGGCAGAAACCGGTCTGCCTCGTTTTCGGATCCGAAAGCTCAGCAGTTGTTCTCGAACTGCATACACTTCCTCAACACACAAGGTCAGCTACCTCATAAAACTGACAGCACATAAGAACTTTTTAGGCGTAAACTTGCTCTTCAACAGAATCGAAGCAGTTTCTGAGGAAGTCATGGGAAAGGTTTCCCTGGCGAAAGCGATCACCATAAGTGAGATCAAAGATCTACTGGAGCAAGCCAAGTTCAAGCTGATCGCATCCACGGGTACGAAGAACTTTTCCGACCTGGTCGTTCCCCTGACGCAGGTAGACGTCGCATCAGAGCAACTGCGAACCTGATATAAGGTTTAGCCGAAATTCCGGATGCATAACGAAGGCGTAGTCCATCTGGAGGAGCTCCTGACGCGCTTCGTTACTGTGCTGCAGTCGCAGCGCTGCACGAACCTTATGGCCAGCTTCACGCAGCTCTACGTCAACGATGCGGTGCAGGTAGTTCCGCAAACGTCTTATCGTTTTAACGAAGTTCCTTCAGACGTTGGAGCTCAGCGAAGCCGCGGACAAAGCTCGACCACTTGCGAAACTGTTGCCTCTCCTTAGCGACTCGTACTCGAGCGTCTCGAGCACTAAAGACGGTTCAGTACTGCACCAGACCCTCATCTCCTCCGAGCTGTACCAGTTCGCGTTGTTCGTCTTCTCCGACGAGAGTCACCACAAGTGCTAATGAGCTCCCAAATATACGCCTTTTGAACCCGGTCTTTAGAACTAATAGTACCAATACTATTTGTTCATCTTCATTCCCTGGCATGAACCACCTAGCGCCACTAGTCTGTTGGAGAAAACCTCCGCTGAAATTTCGATGCCGCTTTGACGTACTTTGATGTATAGCCGTTTGAAATTCTTGCAGACAGGAGAATTATTTTCGCAGATTGGTCCCCTTAGACTGTGTTTCTTTCGTTACCAATTTCGTCGCATTCTGGCCGCTGCTACCTTTGACCTTCTTTGTCACACCTCCCTCTACGCTTGCCTTGATACGGCCTTTACTTGCCGAGCAGTTTGTCACGCTCATATCCGGCATTTCACTTGCCAGTTAATTTGTCACTTTCTGATGCTCCTAAGCCCAGTATACGTGTATTCCAGTTTTACTTAGAATAAAGGGACATTCCTGTGTTTTCTCGGTGCGCTAAGTATGACATAAAGCATCGTTCACTACCGTTTTGGTGCACTGGTGATACGATGAAATCATGCCGTTTCAGTCTGTCCAAAGAGAAGCGTATACGCATGCCGAATGAACCGAGACTGCTGAAGTTCGCCACGTATCTCAGTGCTTGCGCGCCTGAAGTAAGCAACACTGTCCTCTGAGATACCTAGCTCTGCTAGCCGGCTAATCTAAGAACTCAAAGCAAGCAACTCTGTTGCCTGAACTTATGCACATCAGTGTTATGCCAAAAGGTTTTAGCAGACTTGTGGGCAGGTTGTCGTAGCTACGCCATTCCTCACTACTACTTACCTAGCCTTATGCGGTAAACTCTTGACACATTCTGCCTTCATTGAAAGCTTGGAGCTCCTATTTGAGTGCCACGGTTCCAAGAATTGTTTGCTACAGATCTTTACTGCGCAATGGCCACTAGGCCTAAGCGTCCCTTTTATGGAGTCACATTGGCATTCCGTGCGCAAGCGCTTCCATAGAGCAAATGGCGCTAGCAACTGAAAGTTTTCCTCTTTCTCGCATATTGTCAGTGCTTCCCGTACCTACCTACATTTAATGAATGTCTACTATACAACCGATTTAGGGAGCTTCATACGGAACGTGCGTTGGTGAACGGGCGGAGAAAGTACGCAAGGACGACTGCCAGAAGGAGTTTCACGCTTTACTTACGTGCTTCAAGAAACAGGTACGTGATCGCTCCACATTCGCTAACCTTCATGGTTTTTTTAGCAAGAAAAGGCGCTTCGCAAGTAGGCCGTGCTCGTCACCATGAAGATCAACCGGTACAAGCGCGCCCAACGGATCCTCACCTTCTTCCGCTACAGCTTTGGCTATGAACCGCCGCACACGGTCCTAGTCGACGGGACGTTCTCGCAAGCGGCCCTGCAGAACAAGATCAACCTGCGCGAGCAGATGCCGAAGTACCTGGGCGAAGGGGTGGAGATGGTCACCACCAAATGCGTCCTCGCAGAGCTCGGTATGCATTCGATATTGTCACAAACGGCCGGACATCACGATTTCGTACATCCTGGCTAGTTGACCCTTCCAACTTTTGAGCGCATACTCTTCAGATTTGGCACAGCGAGTGTTGAAGCCTAAAAGAAATGGATGGTCCTTTGGTACACAATTGAAACTGACCAAAGGGCAGAAGTTACTTCCATGCTACATTTCCAGACTGTAACTCGATAGCATCACTTAAGCAACACCGTTTGTAGTTCGATGTCGATATTTTATTTCGTTCGCACGGTCCAAATTTGTTTCGCAATTCCTTCTTGATTTTCAGAACAGCTCGGCTCCGCGGTGTATGGCGCACTGGTAATCTGCAAGCAATTCACGGTTGCCCGTTGTCCACACACTCCTGCGCGTACCGCAGCCGAGTGCCTTGCCCATCTGGCCCGACGCTCGAAGAAACCGGGGCTGCCGAAGTACTTCGTCGCCACTCAGGTACTCATAGCTAATCGGGCAATCAAGGGTGGTCGTGTTTCAGGATGACACGCTACTGGCAAAGCTTCGCGAGCTTGGCGGTGTCCCGCTGATGTCCGTCAGATTCAACACTATCTTGCTCGAGAAGGTACGCTACAAACTTGTAGTAAACACCGGTATCTACATTCTCACTTTCAGCAGTCCTCACAGAGCATTGCGGAGTCGAAGACGCCCGAGGAGAAGGAAATTGAGAAGGCGAAAGAGCTCAAGAAGGCTGTGCTCGGTGAGGACGAGCAACCGAAGCCCCGCAAGCGGAAAGGACCGAAGGGGCCCAACCCGCTATCGTGTAAGAAGAAGAAGAAAGCGCCACCGCACGCCGTGAACGGGGCTTTCGGGAAACCGGCTTCTGCCGAGCCAAGTAACGAGGCAGACGGCACGAAACGACGACGGAGAAGAGGAAAGAAGGACTCGGAAGAAGGAGAATCTCAGACGCAGGAGCGCCTGCTTTGAACTTTTGTTGTTGTTAGTAAATTTTATAGGGTTACCTTACGTTGTGAGTCAAGAGATAAAAATGCCTTCTACTGGCGATTTGCTAAAACCAATGTTGAGTCAGGTACCTGTGGCTCTGGGAACATGTGACCGTATAAACATTTGCCTGAAAAGATAGATAACTAGGTACATCTTAGGCAAGGCAAAGAATAATAATTTTGGAAACGTGATGTATGTACTCGTCAAGCTGTTAGCAGGTCTTTCGTGTTCTTCTAACTGCCAATTGAAATGCGTCAGACTGAAAACAATTGCTGAATTAGTCGGTTGATGGTATCAATGTTGCATTACGCGCGTTCAACAGTTTCCTACATCCGTCCATTCACTTTGATATTTTAGACCCTTCTGGGAGAACATGCAAACATTACGGATGCGATAGACTGCCTACGAAGATGCGCATCCTTCGTCCACATGCGCACATAGCGCCAGTGACGATGATCGGCACCCACTTGACGGCTTCGTGCACGTCCATCATACTCACACGTGCGTCGCCTCAGACGAAGATCTACCTGATCGTCGGCAAGGGCAACGGAGAGGCAATCACTCTTCGAGTCCGTAATCATTAAAGCCTGACCGGTTTAGACAGTCTTCTTCCCGGTTGACCGCTCAGAGCCGGTCTCAAAGCACGAATGCGAACAGAAAGTGCCCATCACTGCGATGGCGCTAGGGGATCTTCGAAACAGCGGCAGGTACCACATGGCCTCGCCGTTGGTACGATTCCATACGTACCATTACAGAAAGGAAATCGTCACGATCAACTCGAGCGGTCTCCTCCAATGCCTCGACTTCCCTACCGGAACGGAGTCCGAGCCACTGCCTGCACCGGCAAGAGTGTTCTCTCAGCAGATCTACCCGAACGTCTGTTCCATGGAGCTGCTCGATATCGACGGAGACGGGCTCACCGAGATGGTGGTCGTGATGACGGATCGAGTGGGTAAGGAATTTTGGAGCCTTCCCCGACTGATGAATGGAAAGAAAGAAGAATGATCGTAAACGACGGAAGATATCAAAAAGACGCAATCAATGTGGATGCTTTTGGTCAATCTGAAGGTTCTGCATACGCAACGTAGCTCTTTGACATCTCATGTTGGCCCAAGAGGATACATAATGTCCACTGATTAACCTGCGATGTTTAGTTCGCTCCTACCGGTACGCTGAGCAAGCCTGCCGTGTAGTACCGTTAAACAAGTGGGAGATGCCGGCACAAATCAGCGGTTGGACCATCGGGCTCGGAAGGTACACTCTTGTCATTGCGACGGCATTCTATTCATGTGCCGGTTTAGCACAAACTACGCCCTCATCTCGCAGACGGACCAAAGCCACTACGTTCGACTGGACTTCGGCCCGAGCAAGGACGTGAAGGTGATCCAGTCGAAGATCAACGAGGACGCCCAATGCACGCAGTTCGTCGTACCACCGCATCCATTCTCGGTCCGGTTGATCCACTGCCTGTCGGAGAAGATCATCGTCGTTAACACGGGTTTGTTCCACATTTTCAGAGCTTCGTAAACCTATGCATTCTTTAGAATGCAACACGGAGACCGAGCTGCGCAGCACCCACGGCATCGACGTATCCTGCATCGCGACGGTTACGCTGGCTTGCGGCCTTCGAATCATGGCCACCGTGGACCCGTTTGGGCAGCTACTACTCTACGGGTGGAGCGGTAACATGGTAGGTGTTCAAATAGAACCAACATGCGACACTTTCCCGAATTCCATGTCTCGTCCGGGAAGTACCGCGGGACGCGCCGGGTCGTTAGGGACGATTCTTTCGCAAACCCAAAGCTTTCTGCCGACTTGCCGGCAGTAACGCGCCCAGTGTTCTCATTTACTCGAGTACTCGAACTTTAGGTCACAACCACCGAACCGATCGCGCAGTGCCAAGTGCTTCGGGATGCTGACCATATCTGCGCATTCCCGACCGCCAGCGAGTACTCGCTAATCCTGGGCCTTGTGAACATCTACAACAAGGTCGCGATCTACCTAATCGATCTCGCGCATATCATTCAAGTTGAAGTTTGAGTATAATCGCCGGCATTGTCCATGCCGAACAGTTGTAAATAAACGCAAAATAAAGCCTTGGTTGTAGTAGGGCGTACGTCTTGGATCTTGGCCGCAAACTAAGCAGACCCTTAGCAACTAATCGTGGTAGCAGCGGTGGTCAGCAGACGTCCCAAAGTTGCCGAAAAAAACATTAGTGTGATTCGGTGCGCGAACTTTGCCGTGGCGTCTTACATTTGCAGCTATTAACATCTCTAATCAGTAAACTAATGAGTCATTTTTACGACTCTTACACCGCTGTCCAACGTAACCTTTGGCCTCTAAATTTCCGCCACGCGTCCCTTCACAGCCTGCGAGCGCAAACCACGTTGTTTATTTCGTTTGCGCAATGCATATGTACCGCTTGCTTACGCGCTAGCAACGGGTCAACACGTTTTGAAATGTACTGAGCAATGCGGTCTGCTGTGAACGTTCTTTCCGCGCGAACAGCTGACGAAGACCACTATAAAGTCAGACGGACCCGATACTCCACAGCCTAGACACTTTCGTAGCACTTTTCCCAGACTTTTTGCATTATTTTGGGCCTAGGCCACTCACCGTCTCTGCAGCTTTTAAATCTCGCTTAGCAAAATCGTATGTTCCTCAGTTCTGTTCGCCTAAGTAAGGACGGAACCCTACGTGTACGCTCATGCAAACACGAAAATACTCTTAAAGGAAACCGTTTCGCTAACAGTAACATATTCTGGAAAGTCCGCCATCGGAAACAGGAAAGTCGGCTCTACTTAAGTTCGCTTTACTAAGCGGTACGATGCCTCGTTTGATCTAAATGTAGTTCACCTGCTGGCTTCGGATGCTTTTACACGAGTTGTTTCGAGCGGTGTGAAAACAAAGCGCCGCATTCCGCTCTCGCACTACGCCTCCTGTGCGCTTCCCATTCCCACGTTGCAAAAAACAACTCCTCTTCGGCCGGGTGTTTTCGAAGAGCGAAGCGCAGCCGCTTAGAGCGACTGGAAGGAATCCGCCGTTAGGGGCACTGAGAACGCGTTGCTCTCCCGGGGTGGGAAAGGGGATGGACTCGGGAAAACGGAACGGGTAGGCAGCGCGCGGTCCACCGCCGCCGCATGGCTCGATCCGCCCCGACCGCCGGATGGTCGCCCCTCCGCGGCCGACCATCCGGTGTTGCGGTGGGCCGTTCCTTCCACGCCACTTGCGCGTATAAATAGCGGGCGCCGGCCGCAGAAGGCATCACTCGAGTTCTCTCGACGAGGCCTAGCGCGAGCAGCGACGCATCGCTGTCGGAGTCCTGCGCAACTTCTGCAGGAGCAGCGACGCATTGTTGTTGAAATCCTGCGCAACTTCAGCACGAGCAGCGACGCATCGCTGTTGGAATCCTGCGCAACTACTGCACGAGCAGCGACGCATCGCTGTTGGAATCCTGCGCAACTTCGGCACGAGCAAGAACCTCATGGAGCAGCAGGTAAGAAAACAAGTCTGGAAATCGCACCTGGATCCTATCGGTATTATTTGTCCTAGAAGCCTCTCTAAGCAAGTTCCGACCTTTTGCCGGCCAGCCCAGCGCTTTATTTTATAATGATTTCACCTTTGATAAGTGGACCAGATACCTTCACTTGTTATTTTAGCGGGTTTTTCCCAATACCGAGAAGATGCTCTTTCTCCAAGCGATGCTGCGCCGCAAGGAAGTCATTCTGAGCAAGGCCGTCACTACCATGGAGAAGCTCAGGAAGCAGCAGGCTTGGGAGGAGATCGCGGCTGAGCTGAACGCAGCGGGTGCGCATAACCTGGGGAGCAAGTCGCACACGGCTCTGGGCCACCAATGGTATGACATGCGTCGACGGACCCCCCAAAAAAAGGGGGAGCTTAGTAAGGTAACGATGCTGCTCTTAATGGTCCAGCTACAAGACGCCTTTAGCTTGACAAGCTGGTGCTGAAAGTGCTCGAGGAGGAGACTGCTATTCGTTCAGCTGATGATCCGGAGATGTCGTCGCCCAGCGTCACGCCGGGCCCGTAGGTCACTCACCTGAAAGCATCGTTAGACTTAAATTTTCAGGAACTCCTTCAAGCTCAGCGTGTCGTCGCAGGAGGAGGTGTTCGACGTGGTGAGCAAGGTGGGAGAGGGCTCGTACGGCTCCGTCTACAAGGCGACCCATAAGAGCTCCAGCTTCACGCTCGTAGCGTCGGCCGCCGCAGCGTCGCGCAACGAGGCCAGCGTCACGCCGGACCCGTAGGTCACTGAGCAGAAGGCATCGCAGAGCTTAAAACTTCCAGGAACTCCTTCAAACTCAGCGTGCCGGAGCTGAACCTATCGCCGGAGGAGGTGTTCGACGTGGTGAGCAAGGTGGGCGAGTGCGCGTACGGCTCCGTCGGCAAGGCGATCCACAAGAGCTCCAGCAGCAAAACCACACGCGAAGTGATCTCCGTTCACGTCGGCCAAGCGGGCGTGCAGATCGGCAACGCGTGTTGGGAGCTATACTGCCTCGAGCACGGCATTCGGCCGAACGGACTGCTCGCCGAGGGCGGCAGCACCATCGACGACTCCTTCAGCACGTTCTTCGCGGAGACCGGCAACGGCCGCTACGTACCGCACGCAGTGATGGTTGACCTGGAGCCGTCGGTGGTCGACCAAATCCGCACCGGTACTAAAGCAACTGACATGTCCGTATTAGTGCCTTTCTTGTAGGCACGTACAAACAGCTCTTCGATCCCGAGCAGCTCATCACCGGAAAGGTGCGTTAGGAGTTACATATGTCTGCCTCGCATACCTTTCATGTGTTTTGTAAACACATTGAATGCCGAAGAATCGTTTTTAAGCACCTGATTTAGGAAGATGCCGCGAACAACTACGCTCGTGGGCACTACACCGTCGGCAAGAAGCTCGTCGACCCGGTGCTGGACTGGCTGCGCCGCATCGCGGACAACTGCACCAGCCTCCAGGGCTTCCTGATCTTCCGCTCCTTAGGCGGCGGCACCGGCTCCGGCTTCACCTCGCTCCTCATGGAGCGCCTCTCCGAGGACTACGGCAAGAAGTCTAAGCTCGAGTTCTCGGTCTACCCCGCACCGCAAGTCTCCACAGCGGTCGTGGAGCCGTACAACTCGGTGCTCACCACGCACGCCACCCTCGAGCACTTCGATTGCGCCTTCATGGTCGACAACCAGGTATGTCCTGGCCATGGGCTAACCGACATCATGCAAAATTTAGGCCATCTACGACATCTGTCGCAAGAACCTGGGCGTCGACCGTCCGTCGTACACCAACCTGAACCGGCTGATCGCGCAGGTACGTCCGTGGTGTTGAAACATGGTGTCGATGCTAATCCGAACATTCCAGGTGGTCTCGTCGGTGACGGCCTCGCTGCGCTTCGAGGGCTCGCTGAACGTGTCCCTGAACGAGTTCCAGACGAACCTTGTGCCGTACCCGCGCATGCACTTCCCATTGGCCTCCTACTCGCCGGTCATCTCGGCCGAGAAGGCTTTCCACGAGTCGTTCTCGGTCAACGACATCACGCACAGCTGCTTCAAGCCGGCCAACCGGATGGTGAAGTGCGACCCGCGCCACGGCAAGTACATGTCGGTGTGCCTTCTCTACCGCGGCGACGTCGTCCCGAAGGACGTCAACGCGGCCATCGCCTCCATCAAGACCCACCGCAGCATCCAGTTCGTCGACTGGTGCCCGACCGGCTTCAAGGTACCAATAATTCTAAGGCGTACATGGATTAATCAGAGCCTTCTAGGTGGGTATCAACTACCAGCCCCCGACGGTCGTGCCCGGAGGCGATCTGGCCAAGGTGCCGCGCGCGGTCTGCATGCTTGGCAACACCACCGCCATCAGCGAGGCCTGGGCCCGGCTGGGCCACAAGTTCGACCTAATGTAAGTGTCTTTAATTCTCAGCATTAATCTTCTACCCTGCCTGCTTTAGGTACGAAAAGCTCGCCTTCGTGCACTGGTACGTCGGCGAAGGCATGACGGAGGGCGAGTTCCGGGAGGCACGCGAGGACTTGGCCGCGCTCGAGAAGGACTACGAGGAGGTGGGCATCGACTCGCTCGAGGGCGAGGCCGCCAACCAGGACGAGGAGTACTAGCGGGCCGTCTCCGTCGAGCGGGCCGTCTCCGTCGAGCGGGCTGCACCGGACTTAAACTAATTTATTTGTTTTCTCGCTTCCATTGACTTGTGATGTGCATTAGCCGACGTCTTTTGCGTGCACAGTAAAGCGATATCCCTAAGATGCGCTCGGAACTCGTCAAGATGACGGGATAATCAGAGTACTGTCCAAATCGGTCTGAAATACGGCCACTAAGAATCTCTTTTATGGACACTTCATAAGCCATCAAAATTTAGAGCAAGCAGATCCGTTCGGTTTCAGCAAGTTTGGGACATCCTTTGCTTTCTCATTCGAAACTAATAGGCCGGATAGGCCAGATATGTCTGCCTGTAACGATCACAACCTTTCCATATAACTTTGCCATTTGAAGAAAGCCGGCAATTTCAAACGAGCGAAACGCTATCCTTAGCAGCAAATGACCGGTGCCACGTACTTGACTCTTATGTTCTCGCCAGTTCCTTTCCGATAAATCCAAAAGTATCAACAAGGCAACGTGAACACTGGTTGTCGGAAGGTGCGAACAATGCTACAGTTAGTGTTGCAGTTTTGCAGTTTGCAAGAGAAGTTTCGACTCTGGTATGTGCCTTTTATTGGCTCAGGTAGTACAAGGCTTTCGTGTCGTTCAGTTTAGTAACTTCCGCCGTGCGATGACTAATTTTCGTGAGATAACGTGATAGATGACGAGCGCGACGCACGTATTCGATACCTAGGTCAGTCTTTTGGTGTCAACAAACCATGCGGACTATAAATACCTTGCGCTCTTTCAAGACCTTAGAATTCTGGTAACACATGAACAAATTCCGAATCACTACGCAAACCCAATTGTCGATAATTAGACAATCATGCAGTAGAAGGTGACTTAAAGCGAGACGTGGGAACCCGTTCTGCGAGACCTAAAGCTGTGACCGAATCAAGAGGAGTATGTGCGCATCAGTTGAGCGGCTAGGTATACTTCCGCAACTGCTGAGTGAAGTCAATGAGCTTGCTGAGATGCCGTTCGCACAGGGCCGTTCTAAAGAGTCCTTGTCCCATGCGGAGATCATTACTGTGTACCTGAGTCCAATCAAAAATTGCTCAAGCTTATTTGCGGGCAAAGCAAGCCGAAGTGCTTAAGATCGCCGAGGCAGTTGAAGGGCTGGCCGAGCCGGATGCCCTTCTTCAGCGACTCCTCCAGTCGTCCAGGTTCAGGTCCTCGTAGGGCTGCTTTGCGCACGTGAACAGGTCCCAGACGAGCACCGCAAACACACACACACGTCAGAGACGCTGTTGTAGACGTTGCTGCGCATCGCTTCCGGAGAAGTCCATCGAAATGCATGCAGGGCGCTGGCCTCGGAGAGCTGTTGGTCCTCCGGGAAGAGGCCCTTGCTTAGCGCGCTGTTGCTAATCTGAACGGCAAGTCGATCGCCGAGAGCGGTGGGCACTTCCGCGACCAGGCAGTTTCTGGAACACGTCGGTCAAGGGGTTCGCCAGTTAAGTAATGACATCTATGACACTCTTCCGCCCCTACCTCGTCGTGATGTCCTTGTGGATCAGAGTTCGGCACCCGTACCAAGATACGGGCCGTACCCGTAGAATACCGGTACGGGGTTTGGCACGGGGGATGGGGGGGGGGGTCACCACGGGTACGGGCTTTGGCACGGGGTCCTCGTGCCGATCTCTAGTATTTTTAAAGAAGTATTCAACCGAAGAGTTATTAGGGCAATTCCGGTCATCCAAAGGAAGTTTAGTGGGTAAGTAAGTCGAATCCATTCGGTCAAGTCAGTGGCGGGCACGGTGTGCTTTGCTTAGCAGCACATTGGTCCAGTGATTCTTCCGCCCAGTGGTTCTTCTGGCCAGTTGCGCTTGTACCCAGCCCAGTACTATTGTCCCAGTAGTACTTTCATCGATCAATCGTCGGCAAACAGCCAGCCAGTCGCCACTGCCTTTTNTGCGTGACGGCGTTAATGCCTTTTCTGTTTGGAGTGCAAGGAAACAGAGCAAATGACATCTGCTTTTTCTTAGACCTACGGGACACTCTAGCTTGTGGTTCGACTAAGCTAACTTACATGGCTGTTCCTTTCGGACTTTTCTCGCCGTCCTTTAGTAGCAACTAGCGACGAGGCGCGCTTCGCGCGCCCACGCCGCTAGCCGTAGGACGCTAGACCGAACAATCACTAACGAAATTTCCCTTCTACTTTCCCTCGGTTCTTGAACGTTCCCGCGGTTCCTCGAACGTGCCCTCGGTTCCTTTGACGTTTCCCCGGTTCCCGAACGTTAACCTCGGTTCCTCTCGACATTCCTCCCCGGTTCCCTCGGATCCCGGACGGCCGGATTCCGCATATGTGCCCAAAACGGACCATAATTTGTGCCCCATGAGTTTTCTGGGACGCTGAGTCTGAATATGCGGTCCACTTTTCTTTTCCGCCCACCACTGTGTCCGCACCGCCCTCGGGTCCGCCCCGCCCCGAGGATGGATTCCGCATATGTGCCCAAAACGGACCATAATTTGTACCCCGGGGGTTTTCGCGGACGCTGAGTCCGAATGTGTGGTCCATTTCGCTTTTCTTTTCCGCGCGTCCCTGCGTCCGCACCGCCCTCGGGTCCGCCCCGCCCCGAGGATGGATTCCGCATATGTGCCCAAAACGGGCCAGAATTGGTAGTAAAACGTATTGATGCATGCTGAGTCCAAACATGCAGTAAGTTTGTGGTTCCGCGTGAAACCGGGGGGACGCTCGAGGACCCGACAGAACGTTCGGGGAACCGGCGGGGTAGGTCACGGAACCGGGAACCGAGGGAATGTTCGGTGAATCGCAGGAACCTTGCGGAACCGAGGGAGCCGGGGGAACGCTCGGTGAACCGGTGAAACTTCCGGGAACCGAGGGAACGTAAAGGGAAAACTTACGGTCGTTGGGGAACCGGGGGAATGTTAGAACATCTGGAAACCGAGTGAACTTTTGGGGAACCGTGGAAGCGTCCGGGAACCGACGGAACGTGCAACGAGCTGGGCTACATTCGGGGAACCAGGGACCGGAAACCGAGGGAACGTACCAGGAGCCGGGGAACCGTGGGATGGTGAGGTTAACTGCGGGAAGAAAACACTCGGGGCACAAATTATGGTCCGTTTTGGGCACATATGCGGAATCCGCCCTGGAGCGGGGCGGGCCCAAAGCGGGTCGGGCACAGGGGTGGGCCCGAATATCGGAAAAGAAAAAAATGGACCGCATATTCAGACTCAGCGTCCCCGAAAACCCCCAGGGCACGAATTTTCCGCGAAATTCGGACCCGGAGGCCGCAGACTGGAAACCGTGACGGCGATGCCCACACAAAACTTTGGTCGGTCATAACTTTTTTCATAGGCGACCTTTTAAGCTGAAACTTTCCACTTTTACATATGTTCGGAAGGGCTATCGAATTACACCAAACATGCCTCGGTAGCTTGAAATTTTTTTGTGACTAACACAGCCACACCAGCGCTTTAGTTAAGTAGGATCGGAGCAGAGTAAATTGGTCGGATTTTAGCCGGCTACTAGTTGTTTGGGTCCCGTTGTTAGGGTCCCGGCCTTTTGGATCCCGTTGTTTGGGTCCCAGAAAAATTGGCAAGTTGCAGGTTTTATTTGTGTCTGTCTTAGCTCAAGCCTGAAACTGGGCACACAGCATAATGCAGAGCCTAACCTAAGCTAGGACGATGGCATAGTAACATGTCCTAAGCTGCTGGGGCATTTTGTTACCAGAACCCAAAAGACTGGGACCCAAACGAAGGGTTACCTTTTAGCCTACTGCTACCCTCGCAGTCTCAACCCGGCCGGTCGTGTAACTTTCAGTTATCCTAAATCGCTCGGTTCGCTAGTGTTAAAATTTAATGTTTTTAAAGACAACAAACGTGCGAGGTAATTCAGAAGTACGTCACGTGATCCGCCATAAATATCATCGTCGAAGCGACCATTGCGATTACCGTCGCGATGCAAGAGACCAGAGCTGAGAAGATGCGAGCACTTCGCTGGTTTCGGTTGAGTCCATCCGAAATACATAGGGATCCGTGTTGTCGAGGCTCGTTGAAAGAAGTATGGTACAGCGAGTTCATGTGCCCAACAGGTCTCTATCTGTAGGCCTATACATAGACTCAAGGACATCTTCAGTCACGCTGACCCTGCTCAAAGCGGCCGAGACCGGGAAATTTCGAGACACGAGCCATTAGCCTTTTCCAAAAGTTTTACACTGTCTTTGCTCAGTTAGTCGCTCATGTCCTTAATCTGCCTCCTTCCGCAGATGCAATTCGCTCTCACTTCGTTCTGAATGTTATCGGCGAAGAACGGTAGTTAATTACGTTTCGCACATTGATACCCGCGAGTAAGTCACATAAATCTTGCGGAAAGCTGGAGTCGATTAATTCCCGATTGAAAAGTGCGAACAACTCACGCAAAGCGCCAAAAGAGTACGGACGCCAAAGCGCGAAGCAATCTTCAGAAATTCAGATGTACCAAAAATGGATTGCCTCTTTCACAAGTTTCTCTCGACTACCTAAAATCCAGGGATGCAGCAAACGGTTTAGCTTAGTAGTGAGGCGGCTTGCTGAGTATGTTGATATGCCCTAGGAAAAGCATGACGCGCTAGCCACCTGCCAAGCTCGGCGCCCATCCTTCGTCGCGCAGATCTCCTCCAGCTTGAGCCGGAAGTAGGTGAAGTTCTGCTCAGACAGAAACGAGACGTTGAAGTGGAGGAAGAATGGCGAGAATTCCTAAGAAATTCTTTTGTTAGCTCAAGTTCGATCGAACCGTATCGATTTAGTTGCTCGAATTTTTAGCGTATTTTTACGGACATCTTTTTTCCTTCTCCATTTTATTCGCATTTCTTCTACCTCGTTGGGCGACAATTTGTGCCCCAATTAGTGCGCAGCACGAAAGCAGCAGCTTGACTATCCACCGGGACCTTTAACTTATGTAGGACGTATGACCTTGTTTGCCTTTCAGGACATCGTTGTCAAACCAGACACTACCGCCGAGAAGACGATCTTTCTCAGGCGATGCTTGTGCCGCAAGGAAATCATTCTGAGCATGCCCGTCACTACCATTGACAAACTCAAGAAGCAGCAGGCATGGGAGGAGATCGCGGCTGATCTGAACGCAGCGGGTGCGGTCAACCTGGGGAGCAAGTCGCATACGGCTTTGAGTCACCAATGGTGTGACATGCGTCGACGAACCCCCGAAAAAAGGGGGAGCTTAGCGAGGTAACGATGCTGCTCTTAATGGTCCAGGTACAGGACGCTTTTAGCTTGACAAGCTGTTGCTGCAAGTGCTCGAGGAGGAGGCTGATATTCGTTCAGCTGATGGTCCGGTGATGTCGTCGCCCATGGGCCACTCTGCGGCGGGGACCTCCGCTGCCGCAGCGGCGCGCAACGAGACCAGCGTCACGCCGGCCCAAGGTCACTCACCTGAAAGCATCGTTGGACTTAAGTATTCAAGGAGCTCCTTCAAACTCAGCGTGTCGTCGTAGGAGGAGGTGTTCGACGTGGTAAGCAAGGTTGGCCAGAGCTTCTACGGCTCCGTATACAAGAGGACCCACAACAGCTCCAGCGTCACGCTCTTAGCGTCGCTGCCGCAGCGGGGCGCAACGAGACCAGCATCACGCCGGTCCCGTTGGTCACTGAGCAGAAGGCATTTCGATCTGTGTAGTGGATTCGGACATTCTGATTGCATTTTGAATGGCCCACTTCCGAAGAAGACTTTCACAGCATTCGAAAATTTAGGCTTAAACCACTGCTTGACTTAATCGTTATGCGATCAAGGAAGTAATCTTTCCGGTTGCTAATTCTACCTTATGTCTCGGCTTTAAGTTGTGGCATCATTATCCACTCCAATTGACTTAAGGTACCTTCTCCGCGTCATGGACCAGTCCTGGCACGAGGCCTGCTTGCGATGCAGTTCGGGCGATAGCCGCTGACCGAGCTGAACACTTGCTACATGCGAGACGGACGTGCTTTCTGCAAGAAAATACCACGAGCAGTAAGTTTTTCCGACGGTTTCCCTGAGGCTTCGTAAATCCATTGGGGAAGCGTCAGTCAAAGAAGAAAGGACATTCTGAAGGTCAAACAAGAGGTGCACCCTGCGCTATGACAGATCGGCCCCGCCAACGCAACGCCGTGAGGTTCAAGTTTAGTTTGCTAGGCGGAGGGAACTGGGAAATCAAACAGTGTAGATTTTTTGGACTGCTGTACAAGAGGGCCCAAAATTCAGAAGGAGACTAGGATGGCGCGCAGAAGGATGCGCGCTGCAAGAAAGTCGTGCTGAGCAAGTTCCTGACTTAGAGCATCGCGGTTGAGCTGAACGCAGTGTGCGCGGTCAACCTGGCGTGCAAATCGCATACGGCTTTTGAGCCACCAATGCGTGGACATGCGTCGAGGGACCCGAAATAAAGGGAAGCGTAACGAATTAAGGACGCTGCTCTTAATGGTTCCGCTACGGGACAACTCTTTTAGCTTGACAGGCTGGTGCTGCAAGTGATCGAGGAGGAGGCTGCTGCTCTTTCAGCTGATCCGGCGTGGTCGTTGCCCATGGGTCACTACGCGGCAAAGACCTCTGCTGCCGCAGCGACACGCGATGAGACCAGCCTCACGCCAGACCCGTAGGCCACTTAGCCGAAGGCATGATTAAGCCCGAATATTTCCGGGAACTCCAAGCTAAGCGCGCCGGAGCTGTATGAGTTTTCTTGTTTTAAGCGCCTCGCTTTGGCTATGAGTCGCCTCGCTTTAAGCTCAGAGTCGCATTGCTTCTAGGCCTGAGGTACTGTCTTGATAAGCTTAATTCGAGCATAGAGTAACACTGAGGCGTTTTGCTTCAAGCTCTGAGTCCTTCCGGTTTAGGTCCGAGTCGCTTTGCTTCAGGCTGTGAGCCCTTCTGGTCTGTCGCCTTCGTCAAACTCCGAGTTCAGGCATGTGAGAAATCTTGTTGCTAGCGCATAGTTAAGGTCTGGGTCGTCTTGCTTCAAGCTTAGTTTCTTGCTTGTACATATGCGATATGATGAGGCTCAATGGAGTATTGGTGCGAACTTGCGAAATAGAGAATGTGGTGGGATGCATGAGCTTGATAGGATTTATTTTGATTGACGATAGTGCCCGTTTTCTTTAGCACCCTGTCTCTCTTAGACGCTTTTCTTTTCTTTGCGAGTCTTAGTTCACTCTGCTCCGGAGTTTCGTTAGCTCCGGCAGGTTACATTCGTTCGGCTGATGAGGACTTTTAGAGCGGTGTTCCGAGGCGGGTGTCCCGATATTGGTTTACTTGGAGGTTTGTACGGTTGTGGTTATGTGTATCATGCAGATAACGCTCTGTAGGCCTATAGACCGATGCTGCCCACAAGGAAATTGTCCTGAGCAAGTCCGTGTGGTACATGGAGAAGATGAGGGAGCAGCAGGTGTAGGAGGAGGTTGCGGCGGAGCTGGACGCAGCGAGTGCGGCCAACCTGGTGAGTAAGTCGCATACGTCTCTGAGCGACCAATGGTTTGACATGCGTCGACGGACCCCGAAAAAAGGGAGCTTAACTAAGTAAGGACTGCCTAATCGACGCGAAACAAGACCAGCGTCACCCCGGACCCCGTAGTTCTTTCAGTCAAAGGAGTTTCGACGTGTCTAGAGAATCCAATTGCATTTTGAATGGCCCAACTCCAACTGTTTGGCTTAATCGTTATGCGATCAAGGACAAGTAAGCTTCTGGCTGCTGATTAATCCTTCAGATCTCTGCCTTAAGTAGTGGCATCATTATCCACTCCAATTGACTTAAGGCACGTCCTGCCCGTATTGGACCAGTCCAGGCACGAGGTCTGCTTGAGATGCAGTTCGTGCGGTAGGCCCTTGCCACGCTGAATACCTGATACATGCGAGACGGGCGTGCTTCCTGCAAGAAAATACCACGATCAGAAAGTTTTTCTGACTGTTTCCCTGAGGCTTCGTAAAGCCATCGAAGTAGCCAAACTCATGGAAAAATGACCTTCTCATAGCTAAACTAGAGGTCCAAAGTTCCATCTCTTCCAGTTATATCTAGTACCCAAGTAAGCGCAAGCAAACCGTCTGAAAACTTTCTTGCCCGACCGCATGTCGGAATGACTATTATGGCGAACGCCGCAGCTGACACGTACACACACACCCCGGGCACGAGCGGCGGTGCCTTTGTGCCGCACCGCGGGTACAGAAGGTTCAATTCGCGCGGTCTGCAAGCTCATTTATGTACTTCGACTTAAACTACATCTTCGATGTTTTGATTCTGGTGCAACGTACGGGAAACATGCAATAGTGGACTCGCCAGAACGTGGACTCGCCAGAACAAAACCCCTCCATATAACCTCCATGCAAAATGACGTTATTTTCGCATTCTTATGATGACGGCATTGGTGACGGGCATATGGTGCTGATCCGTTCCGATTCTCGACCATCCTTGACGCTTAGTCTAAACTGCTCGAAAAAGCGAAGTTTAAATGTTGTCTTTAGGATCTTCGTCGCAAAGTGCTCCTGCTGCTCCCGGCCACTGTGACTCAGCGACTTCGTGTTCCGATGTGCGCAGAATACCTACCACAAGCACTGCTTTCAGTGTGTCTACTGCAGTCGACTGTTGAAGAAAGCCGACCAGTACTTCTTCGTGGACGGCCAAAACGTGTGCGACTACAACACTGTTCCTGTGCACGCATCTGCCGCCGGTAGCTGTGGGTAAGCGCACAATAAGTGAATTCTCATAAGCGTTAGAGACGCTTACCCTGAATCATCAGATTATCCTCGAGTAAAAGTCCCGTCTAATTTTTCGCTACCATCTTGTGTACGCGGGAAGCAAATGTAAGGCCCAGGTTTTGTTCACAGCCATGAAACGAGAAAACCGTACAGATTTGAATGGCCATGACGATACTTATTTCAGTCTGAATGTTTTCTTTTAGACCTTCCTTATCCACCCGTCACGCCGATGACTTCGTTCTACGACATGGACCCGCATCATGGGCCGCCAATGCAGCATCCGCAGCTCCACAACGACAACGGCAAGCAGGCACCAAAGCGACCAAGGACCATTGAATGCGCTGCAAAGGAAGGCATTCAAGTTTGCGTTCGAAAAGGGGCTGAAGCCGAGCCGAAAGGTGGGCGAAGCCTCCAGCCTGCCCAAGCTTTATTTTATTGCCGCTAGAAGACACAGTCCAACGAAGCCTTTAGGCCCGTGAACAGCTCGCGAAGGACACTGACTTGAGCGTCCGAGCCGTACAAGTCCGTGGGACGTTCGTTCCACGCCGCCCTAGCACATAAATTGCAGGTGGCGCAGAAGGCGCCACTCGAGTCAAAGCGGATGATCCGTCAAACTTGATCCCCCTGCCGAGAAGACGATCTTTCTCCAGGCGATGCTGCGCCGCAAGGAAATCATCCTGAGCAAGCCCGTCACTACCATGGAGGAGATCAATTAGCAGCAGGCGTGGAAGGAGATTGCGGCCGAGCTGAACGCAGCGTGTGCGCACAACCTGGGGAGCAAGCCGCATACGGTTTTGAGCCACCAATGGTTAGACATGCGTCGACGGACCCCGAAAAAAAGGGTGAGCTTAGCGAGGTAACGATGCTGCTCTTAATGGCTCAACTACAGGGCGCTTTTAACTTAACAAGCTGGTGCTGCAAGTGCTCGTGGAGGAGGCTGCTATTCATTCAGCTGATGATCCTGTGATGTCGTCGCACGTGGGCCACTCCGCGACAGGGACCTCCGCTGCCGCAGCGACGCGTAACGAGACCAGCGTCGCGCCGGCCCGTAGGTCAATCACCTGAAAGGATGGTAAAACTTAAGTTTTCAGGAACTCCTTCAAGCTCAGCGTACCGGAGTTGAACCTGTCGCCGGAGGTCCAACGAGCAAGGTGAGCGAGGGCTCCTACCGCTCCGTCTACACGGAGAGTTGCTCGCAATCGATGGTGACGGAGTCAAGGAGATGGTGGTCGTGATGACGGATTGAGTGGGTAAGAAGAGCTGATGACTTTTTGGCCGATGAGTGAAAACTAAGAATAAAAAGGTGCACGATGAATCTAAAGGTGCAATAAAGCAAGCAGGATGTGGAAGGTTTTGCGTGTGGAACATGGGTCTACGACACGTTTGTATTCGCATGATCTAGCTGGTATTGATCCATAAAAATCTTTATGTCTGTTGCTTAACCCGTGGTATTTAATCCGCTCCTACCGCTACGCTGAGCAAGTCTGCCGCGCAGTACCGTGGAACAAGTAGGAGACTCCCGCACAAATCAGCGGCTGGACCATCGGGTTCGGAACGTAAGCCTTTGTTAACGCGATTGCATTCTGTTCACGTACCGATCTAGCATAAAATACACCCTCATTTCGCAGACGGACCAAAGCCACTACGTTCGGCTGGACTTCGGCCGAGCAAAACATGAAGGCGATCCAGTCGACGATTAACGACAACGCACGATGCACGCAGTTCGTCGTGCCATCGCATCCGTTCTCGGTTCGGTTGATCCACTGCCTAGCGGAGGAGATCATGTCGCACACTTTCTCACAGCTTCGTACGCTATGCGCTCATTTCAGTATGCAACACGGAAACCGAGCTGCGCAGCACCCACGGTATCGACGTGTCCTGCATCGCGACGGTTACGTTGGCTTGCGGTCTGCGGATTATGGCCACCGTGGACCCATTTGGACAGTTACTACTGTACGGATGGAGTGGGAACATGGTAGGTGTTCAAACAGAACCAACATGCGACACTTTCCCTATCTTGATATCCTGTCTGGGAATAACACGCGCCAGGTCGTTAGTCACGATTCTTCCACGAAATCAAAGATTTCTGCCGACTTGCCGGCAGTAACGCGCCCAGTGTTCTCATTTACTCGAGTACTCGAACTTTAGGTCACAACCACCGAACCGATCGCGCAGTGCCAAGTGCTTCGGGATGCTGACCATATCTGCGCATTCCCGACCGGAAGCGAGTACTCGCTGATCCTGGGCCTGGTGAACATCTACAACAAAGTAGCAATCTACCTAATCGATCTCGCGCATATCATTCAAGCTTAATTGCGAACCGCTGTAAATATTCTCCAAATACAAAGCTTCGCTCTGCAACTGCTGCATCGAGTCGGAATTCGAGCGTTTAACGGTAGCTGGGCTCGTCGAACGCTTTAGCTCACAAAAGCTCTTACGGATGGTAGCGGACTTATTCGGTAACTACTTATTGGGTAACAGTACTTTGGGTAACAAATTTTTTTGGTAACCAAAAAATGCACTTTCGGTAACTGCGCAATTTCGGTAACTTACTTTCGGTAACTTTTTGGACTGCACTTTGGGTAACCAAAATTTTTTTATTTTTAGTGCCTGCACTTTCGGTAACTGCACTTTCGGTAACCAAAAATGCTCGGGTTGTGGTGCCTTATGGGGGGGG
>JNEY01000353.1:34468-55878 GCA_020875895.1 Aphelenchus avenae
CTGATAATTTAGGCGATCTTGTCCAAAGGATGGGAGAATGACGAGAAGAATTGCACGCAGTACAGCGCAAATTTAGCAAGTACGCGACAAAGGCTTTTTCCGCATTTTAACAATCTGTTTTGCAGGCATTCGCGACCGTACGGAGAATATGAAGGTTCTGGGTAAGTCGAGCATGTCTTTTCTAACTATAAAATTCATCAAGTAACTAGCTGCGTACGCACACTGGGTCGCAACGATGTAAAAAACAGTAAAGCATGGGTGTAAGCTAAAAAGCGAAGACTTGCCTAAGTTTTGAGCACGCCAAGTAAAATTGAGAATGTATTTTGTATACCTAATCTATGCGTTTGAGGCATGGGTACACAGAAGGTCCGCGTGCGCAACGGCGTAAACATCGGCCTTAAAAAAGTCAAACCCGTTGGCCGTATGCCAGAATGGCGCTGGCAAGATGGTTCACCGGTGAACTTCGAAGAGTGGGCACGAGGCGAGCCAAGTCAAGAGCCGGGCCACGACTGCGCGCAGCAAATCAACAACGGCGGTAGCCGCAACAAGGACTACGGCAAGTGGCGGGCGGTTCCCTGCAATGCCAAGCCGGCGGTAGCTGTCTGCAAGAAGGCGGAACGTACCGAGTTCACCATCTGGCGATACGCAAAGCTCAACCAGGGAAAGCGTCCATGAAGCAGAAGCGGAAGGAACTTGAACGATAATTTATTCCTCTCGAAATGTTGCTATTAAACTAGAGCTACTCTATCGGGTCCATGTTGATCATGAGCTTTATCATGTGATGAATGTTGCAACGTATCTTACGCTTGTTGAACCAGTAAGCGATAATCTTGAACCTGCTAACACTCGCCATCCCACATGGATGTACATTCAGCGCGTGGTTTTGGAAGAAGGGGTTCTGCGAAAATCCATCAAAGTGTGATGATACGTACGTCGCGTAGAAGAACAGGGACAGTGGGACGGTGCGTTGGTGGTGCTTGACCAGCAGCTTGGGCCATGCTCATTCACTCTGTAGTACCATGTGTTTCACTAGCATTTGTGTTCCGCGTCGAGTCAACCGCCGGGCGTCCTTGGGTTTGGCCGCACTTGACCTCCCGACGGGCGCTTTCTCGCCTTCGCACGAGCGCGACGCCAGTCGGCTCGGGCGACGGCCTGGGTTTCGGCTCGTTCCCCTTGGGGTCTCCCGCAACCTCCTCCGGAGTTGACTCGGCGTCGCTGGATTCCATGTGCTTCCGCTAAATAAAAGGTATGTAAAGGTATTAGGACTGCAGCCTACTTACCTGAGCACAAGCTAGAGATAGGGTGTCGTACTTGAGCTTGAGCGTAGCCTAGGCACACGTCATTTCAGTGGAGGTTGAAAACCAGTCTCCGAGTTGGAAGCGGGTAGACCTAAGGAAGATCACCGGTGATATGATATTAGAGCGCCCAAACCGCAATTTGCCCAGGCAAATCTGAAGTTGCCTATAAGCTTATCCCCTCCCCTAGGCCCTTGCTCCCCGTCGCTCAATTTTAGCCCAGTTTGTGTGATCTTTTTCGCGACGTCCAGACAGTCGGTGACAAAATTTGAATGTTTTAACGAAATTCATCGAGAAGAAAGTGTTTTCCACGCAATCCGCCGACTGTCTAAAATGAACAGGCCTTAACATTAGTGGCCATAACATTAAGTAAGTAGTACTGGGAGCGTACTTTTAGCATGCATGCTGTGTTTTAGGGTAAGTTTTCGGATAATTTTAACCGTTGCGCTCAGTTAAAAGGATTGCGTACATTTTGACATGCCGGGAACTAGGATAAGGGCCCCTTCTAAGCAGTACCGGTATGTAGAATGAGGCCGGATTTCGGTTGAACTTCAGAGTTTCCGCTAAAAGCATTAGTTTTCTGTTGGAATCTTTCTAAACTGAAACTCCAGCTTCATGTAGGGAATAAACTAAGCTCATTTTCGTCCCTTTGTTAGGAACCAAATTACGGTTTGCGGTGTTCGTAATTGTTTGCCAGATGGCAAACGGGTATTTTTCCAGGGCTCATTAAGCTGACCTCGCAGATGGCACCGAGCGCGGGCAGTTGTTTGGCCAGGGCTTCAGCGGGATCTCGCGGTTGTCACCGCGACCTCAGAGCGCACTTAACAGCGGCGGCGCCATTAGCCCCAGATGTCCAGCGCGCACCGCACAAACAGTTTAAGCTATCCGGCGCTGGCCTCGCAAATAATGACCCGTCCCGAACGGCTCCGCACACAGCCGGCTTCCATTAAGCCGCCTCGATTGAAGGCCACCTGGAGCCCCGAACACAGCTTAAGTGCCCGCCACAGCGCAAATAATAGTCCAGCACCGGCTGGCATGGGCGGCACGAATAACGTTCGCGGTCCCGGCGTCGGCGCTAGCTTGATTGTGCACCACCATTTGATCTGTAAGCGTCCAGCGAACACCCGCTCGTCCAACTCGCTCCTCACCCCAGCCTAGCCACTTAAAGTAATCCACAATTTCTCAGTGTTTCCAAGTTCTCTTTCGGTTCAAATTCTCCCAACAACCCCTGCTGTGGCGTCTAAAGCCTGTACTCATTTTGACAAATCGACTTTTTGGTTGCTTCTTTTGCTTCGGTCCTAATACTTTACTTCGTTACGCCTTCTTTGCGCCTATAAATACTCAAACCTTAACAAAAATACAAAAACAACAAAAACATCTCCTCTTTTTAATACGTCTTACGGCCTGTATTTTCCTATTCCGCAGTCAGCACGAGACTCGTCTACAGCACACATTCAGTTGCATCGTCTCGACAGTTGATTGAACTTAACTCTTAGCAGGTCGGTTACTTTTTAACTTACGTTCGCACTAGTGTATGGACGGTGGTGACGGAGAACCACCACGTAGACGTAGGCGACTAGATAACCAACAAGCCTTTAATATCCCCCCTCCGCGTCTTTTGAATCCCAACCAAGTTCCTATACCCGCGCAATTACCTCGCACCCCGCAGTGGCGCAAGCACCGCAGCAGCCTAATGACCTCGCGCGTCAATTGCGCGACCTTCTCGCCAACGCCGCAGGCGTTGAGCGATCTCCCGCTTTGCCGAGCATTCCGCTTCCGGCAAAGTACCGCGGCCGCAGCGACAAACGGGACTTCGAGTCCTTCTTGAAAGAAATGTACCGCGTCAGAGATTATTACGGCTGGAACAACACGCGCTTGGCTCGTCTCCTTCCTTCGCTCTTGGAAGGCGAGGCTTTGAGCTTGTTTTCCGGCCTTCCGGACGCAGTACAGTCGGACTGGCGCGCACTTTGCAATGTGTTTACCAATAATTCACCACTCCCAACGACATTCAACGTCTTCAGCGCCAACTGCAAAATCGCAAACAACACGAGCATGAGTCTGTTTACGAATTTGCAGAGGCCGTTTACGACTTAGTTCAAAAAGCCTATCCCGCTCAAAGAAACTATACAAACGAACAGCAAACAGATATCGCCATAAATTGCTTCCGTCATGGGCTTAAGCCGTCTATTCGCCCGCATGTGCTTCGCCGCACAGTGCCGCGTGACATGGACGCAGCCGTGAACGATGCTCTTGCCGAAGAACAAGTTCAGATGGACATGCAACAGGAGAACGCTTTGGCTTCGGTCAATGCACTAACCTCTCAGTTGCAAACCATGGCACTTGCGCAACCGCAAGAGCAAGTCAATTACGGTTACGCGGAGCGTAACAACGACTGGCGAGACCGCGGCCAGGGCAGCCAAGGTTTCTTCCGGCGCGCATTTAATCGGTTCTCTCGCGGTGGCGGCAATAATTGGTCATTCCGCCCGCGGTTCCTTCCGAACTTCCGCCGCGGTTCCGACCGTCGTTTTCCGCCGCCGGCCAACAACTTCAACCGGAGCAGAAATTGGGACCAGAATCGAGAATATAATCATTCTTTCGGGTATCAAAACCGTTCTCGCAGCTCAAACCGGGACAATTTCCGCCGGGGTGGCCCAAATTTCCAACGCAACCAAAATGACCGCTTCCGAGGCAATAATCAAAACGCGAACAATCGGAACCGCAGCCGCAGTCGGAATCGTCGCGGCGGCTACCACATTAACGCCGTATCGTCCCCTCAGTTCAGTACTCTTCCTCTTTTGAGCATTCTAGCGGTGATGGCACTAAGTACGATCCCTACCGCCAGCGCAAAGGAATACCAGATCTGCCGAGCGGCTAAAACAGGCACTCTTGTGGCGCCACCAGCGCATCACTCGTGTGCCTTGCCGCCGCTTACGAAGGCTTTCGCCGCGCAGGCTACAATCTTTGTGCCTAAGCGAGAATCCGCGTTGTTCTCAGCGTACAAGTGCACGAACATTACGCACTACACATGTACGTCTAGCGCATTCAAATTGCTGCGAGCACCTCCTACGGACACAGTCACACATGCTCCTATTTCCGCAGCGGATTGCTGGATTCTGGCAAACCACCGGAAATGGGGCGATCTGAACTTGACTCGAATTGATGCCGGCGTATGGCAGACACAAGTGCCTACCCGCATTCAGACGGCATTCTTTGGCTCAGCTTGCACTCATACTAGCAACCTAAAGCTTGAATTCGGAAGCATCGCTTCGCATGGTGCTCACGATCATATAAGTTCCAACTTGGGGGACATGTCGGGCTGCAATATAACTTTCGGGCATTGTAAAAAGGAACACGAAATTTACGTTTGGGACACACCTGTTGATTCCGCCTTTTGTCCATATGTCTCAGCAGGCAGGTTTCAAGTTAAACTCTCAGCGGAAATGGTCACCGTACCCGATATTCAGGGAGCGTTCGTATTCTCTAACAAATCTCTTCCCCCTTCCCCGCCAGGTTGCCTTCCATCTAACGCGTTTTTAATGGAAAATCAGGTGGTCATTCAGTTATTCCGTTCCGATCCCAACATTCTTCGTTCAAAAAGGGATACTGACCGGTTGAGGCAACGGTTTCTTCGGGCCGTGAAGGCAGGTCCGGGACCACAGGGAACAACCACGACCGCTAAACCTTCCGGAGTCATAGCAATGGAACTTAGTAAAAAGGGATTGACCCCTGTCGCCCCGACTGTAACCACCACCCCTTCCCCGACGACGCTTTCCGCATATCCGCACACTGGGACCTATAGTCAAGCTAACAACCTCATTAACATGCGCCTGCAATACTTCAAAAATGAACTTCAGCTGGAAGAAGACACTAATTTTCGCCATGTTTGGAGCCAGATTTGCCAAATTCACAACAACCAAATCGATATCATTCGTGAACTTTTACCTCTTCAGCCAACTTTGGGGGCTCGTCTTTGGCTGAACCGCCGGGACATTGTGGCAACCTTCGTCGGTGAGGCTCTGTCAATCAGCGCGTGCAAAATTGTCACACCTAGCGCAATTCTTTGGGACAATCGGATCAACACGACTGGTTACGCGTTCACACCAGTCCTCTTGAACAACAAAACGTGGTTTATTCAGCCTGGCACTCGAGAGCTCGTTCCCACCTCGGACATTATCCCTTGCCATGAGCGCACACTTAACATTTTCCAAACGGATGATGGTTTATGGCGCTCGGTGCACGGACCAGTCCAGGTGAACAGCGTGGTGCGTCACTTCCTTCGTAGCATTGAACATAGCCCGCTCATCTTTCGCGCGCCGACCATCTTCGAGTCGGATCTTGCCGAAGTGGTTACCTCAGTTTCTCTCCTCTCTAATTTTGCAAATCGCATCAACCGTCTCGAGGTCACTGTAAATAAGTTCGAAGAACAGACTAATTCCTCAGCTGTTGCGGACGTAATTAACTCCCTCGCTGCGGGAGCTGATCACGTCGCTAGCAAGGCCAGAGAGTTTACTAGTTCCTTCGACACCTCTTGGGAGTCGGTGAAAGACTTCTTCTCGGACTGGCAGTACACGATTCGTGACGTCTGCATCTGCGGCATCTTACCCATTTCGGTCATTGTGGGTGTTTGTTACCTGCGCACGTTCTGGCCTTTCGGCAGAAGCGCTTACGCAGCGCCGCAGACCGTCGCACACGTAGATTTCGACATGACTCATTACTTTCCCAGTCAGTTTGTCCATTCGGTGAACATGGTTGCGGCTTCGGGCTCCAAGTCATTGCCCTTAGTCATGGCTTCACTTAATGACATTCCGGTCAGAACCCTCATTGACAGCGGATCTTCTCTTAGCTTTGCTACACAGGACACGGCTAAAAAGGCAGGCTTGCTTGGCCGCTGGCCCAGATCGACGAGTAACCTACCAGTGGCACGAGCCGCGAATGGTTCTTCGATTCACTTTTTTGCCAAGTTGGTAGCACCCATTAAATTGGGTGAAGTCGAGATGCAGCACACAATTTTCATCACGGACAACGACTCCTCACCTACTCCTCTCTTACTAGGCTCTGATTTCGTCCATGCTCTCAACCGGAAAAACGCTGAAATTTACCCAAACTTTGTCAGGCAGACTCTCACAGTGGGCAAGACACAAGTCCCTCTGGTAGCATCCGTCTCCACGGATCCCGCCGCTAGACCCAAAGTGAGGATGCCCGAGACATTTGAACTTCCGCCACGCTCAGACACGTTCTACCAGGCGGCATGTGACCAAATTTTCGACGTTAACCAAGAATTCTTAGTCGAGGACGCTGCGCATCCGGCTTTTCAAACCCTCTTGGTCGGAAAGACGCTCGTTGCCCCAGGGCATTCGCGTCGCGTCCCGGTGCGTCTCCTTAACGCTGGGAATTCTCCGATTAAACTCTTCCAGGGCACAGTCATTGCTCATCTTGAACCGATCTCAAAGGATTATTCGCCTCCCACGGAGCAGGTTTTTAACGTTTCACAGCCCGACGCTTACATACCTCCCGAGGTCCGTTGGACTCATAACATGCCAAAACTGTCCTCTGAACCGCAGGCGTCATACAAAGTCTCACACGAACTGAACCTTGAAGGAAGCATTCTCTCCGAGAGCGGCAAGGTCAAACTCTGCAAACTAGTGGACCATTATCACCAAGCGTTTGTGGGTCCCGACAACATTTTGGGTTGCTTCAAAGGCAATTACAAGCATCGGCTGGATCTCGTAGACAACGCGCCATTCATACAACGGCGTCCTTCGCGCATTCCTGCGAACTTGGTAGACGAAGTGCAAAAACAAGTTCAAGACATGCTCAAACAGCGAATCATCCAGCCCAGCGACTCTCCGTTCTGCTCCCCGATATGCTTAACTCCTAAGCGTGACGGATCTTGGCGTTTTGCCATTGACTATAGAGGCCTAAACAAAATTTTGAAACCGGTTCAAACTTTTCTGCCCCTTCAAGAGCTGTTGGACACCATGGGAGGCAAGAAGTTTTTCTCTTCGTTCGACTTGCATTCAGGATTTCACCAGCTCGAAGTTTTTCCCGAGCACCGCGAGCGTACAGCTTTTGCAGTTTTTAACACCCTCTACGAATTTTTACGACTTCCGTTCGGAATCTCCTCCGCTCCGTATGGGTTCCAAAAAGCCATGGAAATTGTTCGAAAAGAACTCACAAGCTGCACGCTCTGTTATTTAGACGACTATATTATCGGGAGCTACACTGAAGAGGAACACCTGGCTGATATTGAAGAGTTCCTGAGAGTGCTCATCAAATTTGGGCTCAAACTAAGGGCTCGGAAATGCGAACTCGGCAAGGCCGAGCTCAAATACCTTGGTTTCCTGATCTCCGAGGCGGGAATCCGACCCGACCCGATTAACATCCAGAAAATCCAAGCATTTCAACCACCAAAAACACCCACTGAATTACGGTCATTCATTGGGGCCATGCAATTTTTTCGTCGTTTTATTAGAAACTTCAGCGAAACTATGGCACCGCTTACCTCGCTAACGCGCAGCGAAAATTCGAACATTGCAGCGCAGTGGTCACCAGAATGCCAAAAAGCGTTTGAGGAAATAAAACAGCGCGTTACCTCTGCGCCCATTCTCGCTCCTCCGCGCTTCGGAAAAACTTTCTTCCTGGATACCGACGCCAGCAAAGTCGCAGTCGGAGCATGCCTTCTTCAGGAAGGCAGCGACGGACTTTTGCATCCGATTGCATTCGCATCGCGTAAACTTAACAAACACGAACAGAACTACCCCAGTGTGGAATCTGAAGCGCTCGCGATTACCTTCGCGCTCCACCAGTTTCGCGCGTACATCGAGGCATGCGAAAAATGCATAGTGCGCACAGACAATAGCGCATTGTGCAGTCTCCTTCGGCGCAAAGACCTCACCGGAAGGCTTGCCAAGTATCAAATTGCAATCCAAGCATTCCCGCTTGAAATCATTCACCGCTCGGGCGCGTCCAACCGCGTCGCGGACTTCCTCTCTCGCCACACCGGCGACGACGCCCCGCTAGCGGCCAGCGCCGATGCAGCGCCGCGGTCGGCGGGCAACGCACTCGAACCTCTCGCGCCGTCGCACCAGGTCTCGTGACAAGAAGCATGATACGAGCATGATATGCCATGCTTGAACGAACGCGAATGCACACGTTCGGCTTACAAGTTTGACGAGATTGTCGTAGCAACGCATAAGGCACTGTTAAACGCGTAGAGACTATAGCAGCACAAATACTACACAAAGCAGCCGTTTATTTAGGACCCACGCGAGCCAAGTCGAATAAACACAGCAAAAGGGACACTCACGGTTAATGGTTTACTTTCCCGTTTCGCTGTTGTGCAGGTGAATGTGCACGTTTCTCTGCCGGATACTTGCTGTCGTTTAGTTTTTTGATACTCATAAAAAATGTTACCATTTGTCTTCATCGGCGTTGTATTGTTTCATCGAACATCGTCCTTGTCAGACTGTGAATTCGAAAACTGGCGCAACGGAATGGGAGGTAGTGATGGAAAGTCCGCGCGGAAAGACTCAATAAGTCCGCTTGTAGATGAGTTCTTTCCGTGTGCCGTTCTTCGCCTTGACAGAAACTGCGAAGGCGGTGCCTTAAACACGGGCGTTAACGCTGCCGTGGCCGACTTATCTCAAACTGATACGACGGTACGAGCAACTATTAAATGCTTTGATTGGCGTCTTTCCGGAGGAGAAATAAGATGTGCTTAGAGTGGTTTTCACAACTACAACGATATGTTTGTATCATGATTCGTCCGTCCCGGCTGCCGCTTAGAAATGTGGGCGGACCGCGACTACGAAGGGCAGTAAGCGGTAACTTTGTTAGCTAGAAACAGTTGCGCGTGTTTGCAGGTACTTCGCCTCAGGCTTAAACAACTCTTTCGAGTTTGTGGACAACCCCGAATATTCATCCTTGAAATGTTCATGTCCTGTCAGATAGGAGCACTTTGTGGACAGTACCGCTCTAGTTGCTTCATTCTAGCGATAAGGACGTTCTGTCCTGCGTTCCAACGATGGAATGGACTGCATTAGCGGAATGCGAGAGTACGGATGCAGACGCAGCCCCGTGTGGTTTCAATAGCAAAGTGCACGGCTACGGACTTGCCTCTGTTGATGTAACATTTGCGTCTCTTGTAAGTTTAGGTCAACCTGGACGCGAATTCAGGAACCATTGAAAAAGACTTTGTATGATATCGCCCGTTACTACTCAGCAAACCCCAAGCACAAGCCACAGGATGAGAGCGAATGGTATCAGTTTGAAGATGGGTTACCAAGTAGGCGCTTCATAATCGAACAGGTAAATCCCTCAGCGCAGCGTATTTACTATTACTGTGGATTAAGCTTAACACTTAACTGGTCGCACTTTAGCAACTGGCTCAGTGTGGACATTATCAAGTGAAGTTGAGGGTCTTCAACATTACAGTCGGTAAGATATAGACGTTCGCAGAAACATTCGAGCTTTTGGATAGTCTCGATGTAAACCCAAAGCGTTTCCTAGTGTACTCCGACGGCGATGTCTCTAACTGGATCTGGACTGCACCGTCAACAACCGAGGGTACATCTACTACACGTATGCGTGGCCCTATCCTCTTTCTCCCTTAACCCGACCCCGAAGTTTGCCGAGAGCAGTTTTGTAGCCATCGAGTCAACGACGGAAGCTACCGCGCAAACGATTGCGTTGTCAACTACGGAGCTAACTAATGAATATGCAACTTTGTCGCACCTTACTACGACGTACGGCGACGTCAGCAGGACGTATAAGTCGAGGATTGAGACGATGTCCACAAGCACCGACGTTCCAGTCGTCGAGGAAAGTTCGACCATCGCTGAAGTGCTTCTCTTTCCGACCGCGCCATACACGGAAACTAGCCCTGGAGTCGTTGAGATGGACACAACGACGAAGCCAGGCCCGAGACCACTATCAGCTGAGACGTCAAGGGTCACTGCAGAATTTGATCCCAGCTCATCCTCAACAAGCTCGACGTCGGCGAGAGCTAGAGAAGACCCTGGTAAGCATGTGCCAGGTAACCCTGAATAGCCGTTTTCTAGAATACCCTAGCAGCGACACGGGTCTAACCGCAGAAGAAGTCTCGGAGACGAATGGCACGCTGACCGCTACTGATTCCCTTATGGAGGGGGTAGCAGCCTCGGAAAATGTCGATGTACCGCTTCTCGCTCTCGCTATCGTATCGAGTTTGCTGGTGATATCGGTATGCATCAGCATCAGCGCATGGACGTACCGAAGACGCAAAAAAATGGGGCGGTATGACGTCGTCTTAGTCAAGTTAGTTTTTAGCCAAAACTCTTCGCATGTAAACGACCAAAAGGGTTTCCTACATTATAGACCGTTTATGCAGACCTAGACCGTGTGGCCGCTCATTTAAACGTCTGAATTTTAGGTATTCTGTTAATTCGAGAAGGGTTGAAGTGAGCAGACAACCACACAGCGAAGGGACTGAAGCGAACAAAGAAAACCATGAGTCTGTTTGAACCATGCATCAAGCTTCGAATGAACTTATAATCGTACAAGCGGGAGGCATGGACAACAACGTATCATCTTAAACGCTCTCAAGTTGCGATACTTTATTCCACGTTGGGCACTATTTATGTTCCGCTCTCACGTTATTTCACCTTGGGTGCCTTCTTGCACACGTAGGCAAACTGCACGGTATCACAGGGAATGCTCTGCCATTGTCCTGCACCGATGGTCGTGAGCACTGTGCACTGTCCATTCGTGTTCGGTTTTTCGCTCTCCCAGTTGGTATATGCGATCTTTGTTCCGTCGCTCCATTCGTACTTGCCGGAGTGGGTCCGCAGTCCGATGCTGACGATCGGCTCGAAGGTCTGACGGGCTAGGCCAGATATGAACGCGTTCTCGGCAGCGCTGTGAACGGATGCGAGATCGGATCCTTCCTCGATGCATCGTACTCTTTGCTCCGTCCAGTTCAAGCCGTGCGGAGAGCTTTGCACCTAAATCGACAGTGCTGCAACTAGTTTGCAATCATGTAGGGCTTGAATTTTGTGGCCATGAGTTTGTCAATCCGGTGGCTTACTTTGTAGCATGTTCCCGTGTTCTCCAGTCGCGACCACTTGCTGTCACACTCGTTCGGGTTGGATGCCGTAGGCGGTGGCGTACTCTTCGAATTCTGCTGCGTCGACTGCGAATTAATCGTTGTAACTGGCTCCGCGGAGGTGGTGACAACAAGATGAACCTTGCAGACAAACGCTGCTGTCAAATCCTCGCACGGTAGTGCTTTCCATTTTCCTCCCGCCACAGCGGACAGTACCGCACATCGTGCTGGGCCGCTCGGTGCTGGACCGTCCCAATTGCTGTACCCAGCGAAAGTTCCATCGCTCCAGGAGAACTCTGAGCCGTGGTCATTGTTGGTCAAGCCGATTGATAGGATCGGTTCGTCGGCATCGAGAGCGAGGTCTACAAACAATACATTTATGGACAGCAATGATAGTTATCAGGAGAGTACAAACTAGTGTAACGTCTTCCGGGTCAGAGCACAAATAGTGGAACCTCTTATGAGCGACGGATGTAGCTTACCGCCAATGAACGAGTTCTCCATATCGCTGTGGATCGACGCCAGGTCGGCAGACGGCGTCTTCTGGCAACGTTCTCGCTGTTCTGCCCATGTTCCTTCGTCGTCGTACACCTAGAACGTAGCGTGCCATGAACAATTTATTGTCCAACGATACTGTTAAATACAAGTCGTACCCACGTAAAACTTCGCTAGGAAAATGTCCGTTGTAGTTGTAAGGACCTTTAGATCGTAGGGCTAGCGTCCCACACTGGACCGGATAAAACTCAAGAACGAAGAAGGATGCGAACAAAAACAATAGCCGGAGCGTACCTTGTAACACGCAGCGGTATCCTCGTCATACGTCCAGCTCGCGTCCGGACAGGACACCCATGCTGTGATTGGAGCCGTTGTTGACGCATCAGTCGCCTTCGTCGAAGTTGTTGCGACTTGTTTCGTCGTTATCGCTGCA
Source organism: Aphelenchus avenae (assembly GCA_020875895.1). Classification (NCBI taxonomy): domain Eukaryota; kingdom Metazoa; phylum Nematoda; class Chromadorea; order Rhabditida; family Aphelenchidae; genus Aphelenchus; species Aphelenchus avenae. The sequence goes on from JNEY01000353.1 coordinate 46,773, forward strand.
CCAAAAGGCTTCTTGCAGACGAAAGTGAATCGCTTGTCGTCACAAGGAAGTGACCGCCAATGGTTCAATGCAACGCGGTCCAATACCGCACATGACGATTTCGTCGATCTCTTAGGCTCATGTTGGTCCCACAATGTGAAGGCTGCGTTCGTACCGTCGGTCCATTTGAAGACCGATTCCCCATCAGCATGTAGGCCGATGGAAGCTAGTGGAGCGTCACCGTTCTCTCCACTGATCAGATTAGCAACGAACTGGTTCTCGGCAAGACTGTGAACAGAAGTGAGATCGGACTCTTGTTCAAGGCAGACGCCGCGCTGGCCTGACCACGTTTGGCCCAGAGGCGATTTGATTACCTGAATGTTCATTAGCGTTATGCCTTCTCTGGGATGCAATGCATCCAAATTGCTTTGACTAATCGCTAACGACGCGGTAAAGGTTTGGAATGCGAGCCTAACTGTTGCTTACCAAATAGCAGGCGCCAAGAGTCTCAACGCACACCCACGAATCATCGACGATGCCTCGAGTCGTAGTTGCAGTGGTGGTCGTAGCTGGATCAGTTTCTGTGACGTCCGACTTGGTGGTTGTGCTTTCTGTGCCACGTTCCGTCGTAGTCCGGTCACCAACCGAAGTCGACGATGCCTTCTCAGTTGTATGAATACTTGTGGATCGTGGCCTAGTTGGAGCTTTGCTAGTTGTTGGAAGCTTGGTATGTCCTTCCGTCGTTGTACCTTGGCTAGGTAAAGCAGTGACTGGTGCTTCGGTTTCCACATTAACGGTTGAAGATTCTGTTGTTTGTTCGGAAGTTCCACGTTGTTCCCCTGTGGTTGTTGGGGTCTCTGTCGTAGTCTTTGTCTTGACTTCTGTAGTAGTTTCTTCGGGGCTCGGAGGCTTCGTTTGCCTTTCTGTGACTGATGCCGTTGTTGATGACCGTTCTGTGCTGGCTTTCTGCGTAGTTGTTGTAGCTTCCGCTGCCGTCGGTTCGTTGGATGTGCTGGGAGCCTCGGTGTTTGCCCTCGTAGTCGTCTTCGCCTCCATTACTGGCTCAGGAGTCGTCGTCGTCGAAGGAACGTCAGTGGCCTTGATCGGAACCTCGGACGTTGTCGGTGCTTCAGTCACTGCCTCCGTCGTTGTCTCCAGCGGACCTTCTGTCGTGCTAGACGATTTTATAGGTTCACTAGTGCTCGGAACTTCGGTATTAGCTTGAGACGTGGCAGTAGTCGCTGGTTGTTTTTCTGTAGTTACGACGGGGGCGGTGTTTTCTTTCGTCGTGCTTGGAGCTTCCGAAGGAACTTTACTGGCCGTCGTCGCTACCTTCGTCACCTTCGGTGTTGTTGCATGCGCTTCCGAGGTAGTCGATTTTACAGGCGTAGATACGTCGGTAGCTGCTTTAGTTGTGCTAGATGTGGTGGACCTCGAAGTGGTACTGGTTTCGGGCACGGTGCTCGACGTCGAGGAGCTTCCTTGTGGAATCTCGCAAACGTAGCGCTTCTTCTCCAGGCAACTTTCCGCCTTCCATTGACCCTGCCGCAGCCCTATCGAAGCACATTGTGAGCGTCCAGACTTTGGTTCACCTAGGCCAGGATTCATGGTGTTTAGGTAACTGCAATTAGTGATTGTTACCTTCAGCCCAATGAGTGTAGTTCAGAGCAGTACCATCGATCCAGGTCCAACTCTTGCCCTTGACCAATCGGTTAGCACCGATCCAGAAGTTCTTCACCTTCAGGATTCCGAACGCTTCATCACCCACCTCTAAAGGACGATGGTAACAGTTAGCGTCAGTTGCTAGGCAAAAGCAAGAACATCGTAGGGTCTCTTAAGGCCTTAGTCCCTACGGTTCGGTACGCGCTTCCAAGCAAGCGTGATATCCCTTTTGCCAGGTATTTTGCTGCATGAGCCTTCACCGTAGGTCAGGTCGTATGTGTTTCGGACGCTTGGACGGGTTGGGAAAATTTTCCTGTACAGAAAATAAAAGTAAATTCATGAAATGTGCCTGGTCCTCGGGCCAGGGCGTTCTCGAACTCTGTATACCCGTACTTACACCGCTAATGCCTGGGCAAGATGACTCCTATTCCGATCAGTACGACCTCTCAGACTTACGCGCTATGAACGTGTTCGTGAATGCGTCGTGAATCGACACAAGATGCCCTCCGTTCACTCGGCAGCGCTGCTCCGCGGTAACATACTGTGTCGGGTAGTCCTCGAACAAGTAACACGGTGAAGTGCCCTGGTCAAGCAGTCCTGGAATGGCATCCTCCGGGCAGTGGATCTGGTACAAGGCTCGAACTTGCGGAAGAAAGAGAGCCAAAGTAAGGGCCAAGTTCGGGACGATACCCCTATGGATTGGCCTCATTTCGAGCCCCAGAGCAACAAATGACTGAAGGTCGTGTGGGTCCTTAAGACTTGCTTTAATCCATGGTTCCGTCAATGACGTCAAGTTTGCTTATGTGCAGAGCGCTCGGTTCATCCTTTCCCTGATAAGAACACAATGGTCCTTGCTAGTGTAGTCACGTCGTTAGCTGGTGGTGTGAAGCAATAAAACAATCGTGGACTGCCCTCGGAGGTGTCGATAGTTATTCTAATGACGCTAACGGAGTTGAAAGATTATGACAACCCATCCAAAATTCTTCAGATTCCCGATTTTATGGCTCAAACTGCCTCCTGCGTGCCCACGCAAAGTGAAGTATCAAAAGGTCGATTCAAAATTAGACGTTTATGAAGCTCGAAAAGTCGAATATTAATGCCGTACTGCATTTCACATCAAACACACGAGAAGGATTGCTTTCAAGCTTTGTTCATAGCGATACCGGCCCGTGGACGCTTCGTGACGTAGACGAACCGGCGACGTTGTTGCGCAGCCGTCTCAGATGCTTCCGGCGCTCCAGGGTCCGAATCCGAGTCCAACATTCCTGGTCGAGCAGCAACGGTTTCGTCGGCTAAAATGTCAATTTGACCATTCCGATAAAATAGAGCGCGCCCAGGAGAATCCTACTATTTTCTGCTAGTTTGATCGAACAATATTCCGACTTTTGTTAAGATCATGGACCAGGTCGGCTCGTTCCAAGCGTGCTTCAAGATCTTACCAGCAGGATCCTGGTTCATGTCCCCGTCATGCATGGCAGCGACCGCTTGACCATGGCCAACACCGCCGACCACTGCCGCTTCTCCGTCGTGAAGTGCCGTGTGCGCACCGACTCCTCCATCGACCACCTCGGGCTCCTTCTGTCCCACGGCCGCGTCTCCGGTGGGGAAGGATCCACCGCCACCCGGGTGGTCGTCATCGTAGTCGACCTTTCGGCTAGCTTGGTCGTATGTCGGATAGGCGTCCTCGTAGGCGATGTGTGAGAGAGAAGTGCGCTTGAGTGGGGTCGAACGAGGTGATGAAGAAGGGATGGAGGATAGTAGTGGAGGTGGTGGCCGTGTTGACGGCTCCTCGGGTGCTGCTGGTTGAGGCGGAGAAGTCTCTGTGGATTGTCTGAAACAAAACCGTAAACTACATAAGATACTAATGGGCTTCGACCAAGCCTAGATTTTGGTCAAAAAGCGCTAAGCCTTACTGTCGGCTTACAAGTTAGTGTCCTTACTCAGTAGTGACGGACCCTCGTTCTTGCGCCATTTCGGCTTTCATCGCGTCGACCTCCTCCTTTTTGAGGCCCATATCGCTGGTCTTCATGACCTTCGCTGGCGGTAGTGGAACACGGTCGTTGGTTATCGAGTTCGGATGCGAATCGGACTGGAAGCTGGTGGGCGGCAGCGGGGCTAGATTGGAAGCTGGCCGAGTACGGGCGCCATGCGCGAGAGCCTTTGGATCAGCGTGGGCGCCGAAGGGCTAACATTTCAAAACCATGTGTTTGTCCAGCGAATCGGCGCATTCTGTGTCGCAATGCCTACCTTTAGCGACGAACTTTTCCGTCCCAGCTCAGTTGGGCACGGGCAGAATTTGGCATTCGCACCGGACTCGCCCTTCGGGCCCTTCTCGCCTCGCTGTCCTGGCTTACCCTCCAGTCCATCCAGTCCTCGCGTGCCCGGCTTGCCATCCAATCCTGGCGGGCCGTATACGTAGTTGCGTTTTCCTCGTGGCCCTTGTGGTCCCGTTGGCCCGATCGGGCCTTTGACGCCCTTGATGCCAGGTGCTCCTGTACCACCGGGAGCAGGGCTTCCTGGAGCGCCTCGCTTTCCCACTTTGCCAGGAGTTCCCTGCTTTCCAGGTAGACCTTCAGGGCCTTGCTCGCCTAAAGTCAGAGCGTAGAGGAAGGAGACTTAAGCAGATGGAGCTTACCATCGACTCCATCCGGGGCTGGGATTCCAGGATTTCCCTTGTCGCCCTTTAAGCCAGTCTCTCCCGGCGATCCTGGAGCACCTATGGGCCCTCGTGGTCCCGGCGGGCACTCGACGCACTTCTTCGCCTCCTCCAGCAGTAGGGTCTGTGCGTCGAGTCCAGGCGTTCCATCCCATCCCGAATCCCCTTCTTCACCGTCCTCTCCAGGGTCTCCTACTGGGCCTGGTGGTCCGACGCTCAGTGGTGGGCAGTGGTCGGCTTGGCGGGGAACGCGAATGCTGCCACCCATGTGGCGGAGGCGAACCACTTGGTCGTCGAACTGACGGGCATTGTGCTGAAGCAGGGGTATGACACATTACGGCACTCTGGTACTAGTTTCGGGTTTACCCTAAGTTTGTCTATGTTGCTACGTACAGCAGTTCACTGCTGCGAGCTAATTCAAAGGAACGTCAAGTACTCCGTCATAAACATATAGGTTTGGCAAATCAGATTAGGAGAACGCAACTACTGCCTGGTGCTCGGGATCCTTATTCTAGACATGTTTCTACTTTCGGTTTCTGCGGTACAGCGTTAGTACGAAAAGGTATTTCGGTCAGTTCAGCATTTTAGTGATGGTAACTGCCTCTTAATTCCCGAGTCCAAAACTCTGGAACAAACCCTTCGGAAGCTTGTCCATACTTACGTGAAAACGTCGTATGCGTGCCTGGAACGTGTGCTTGATATTTTCCGAGTACTGGAATATTAGTGGCAACAAAATGATTTGTGCGAGAATCGAAGCAGATGCGAAGAATATCGTCACACCACCGACCACCTTGAACAACATGCTGACGGACTGGTGAGTGCTTCCTACTGTGATCCTGACGATCACCGCAAGGATGTGCGGATTGCCGAAGCACTGACCCACAAAAGGTGATCGGAGAAAACAAAAGAATGCGATGACCTAATTAGTCGACGCAAAAGGTGCGCAAGGTCACGAAAATGCGCGAACCATAGGAACGTTCTAAGCAGTCTTTCCCGCTGCATAATATGTAGCTACATAAAGGAAACAATTACACAAAAAAGCAGCTTTGATGCCGGGGTTCGCTAATAGCATTAGGTTAAAATGCTTCGCACAAAACCCAGCACTCAGTCTACCGCATTCAAACCACGTTTACGGCAGCGTGCCATGCTGTGAGCATGAATGCGTGCATTCATGCGTAATACGCGGAACCGCGCATGCTTGCTGCCACGCGTACCGAGCGGTAAAGCATGCAGAAGTGCGCAACTTACAGGGTTCAAAGGTTGTATCGTTCTAACCATATTGCAGGCAATGGATCTATGCATTCCGGTAAACTAGCAACCTATAGTATGTCCTGAAAAATGCTTGTGAAATCCGGCTAGCGCCGCTGCGTGCGTGTTAGCGCCCGGAGGCTTGTGACATACTGACTTGCAAAGGAATTTTAGTGGACCATGCATGCCAAATAACATTCATTTATTGCTTTACCCGGTGATCGAACAAAACTGCGTTTAACGGTTCAAGTTGAAGGCTTTCCTCAGCAAACTGGTGCTGATCCCGCTCGCGGGCTTTTTCTGGTTCCAGCCACCTTGCGGCTTCTCCCACTTCTTCTTGCATACCGCATGCGACAGTTCAGCGACGCAATCGGTGAGGACCCACTGGTTCTTCTTGCCCTTCTTCGCTTTCTCGAGTAAGGCACATCCCTTGTTCTTCGAGGGCTCGCTCTTCGCCCAGCGAGTGAAGTCCACCTCCGTGGAGTCGCTCCATTCCCACGCGGCCTTCTTCGGCGCGTGCTTTGCGATGCCCCGTTGGGACTTTTGCGCTGCGTCCCACCAGTCGTCGCCCTTGTTGAAGAGACCGATCGCGATCTTGGCGTCTTTCAGCGTGACGAGGTCTAAATACAGCTCATACTCGACGAATAGGAGCTTGTAAACTGGGCGTCTTTGCGAGAAAACGGTCTCAGAATTTAGCCGTTCAAGTCAACTGGACCTAAGCGTACGACAACGACTCGACAACACTATTGGTGCACATGCGAAAAGGCAAAGCTTGCGGCAAGACACCTGCTAAGTAATTCAAAGAGTATTTGGTCCATTGCTCCTTTTTTCTCCTGTGAGCACATTGTTCAGACTCAACTGTATCGAGGTAATTGTTTCCGTTTAAATGGGGCTTACCAGCGATGAACTCGTTCTCCTTCTCCGAATGAACCGACGCAAGCTCGGCTCCAATGCTCTCGCAGTAGATACGGTTCGCGTACCAGCCGAATTCGGTGTCCACCCACTAAACTTCAGTTTGTTACAGTGAATTCATGAGCCTCGCTTACCAGGTAACAGCTATCGGACTCCTCGAGGTACTTCCAGCCGTACTCGCACTGCTTGAACGCTGGTGGCCTTCGGGTCGTCGGCGGGTGGGGCTGAGTATGAGGCCGGGTATGAGGCTTCTTGCTGGTTGCCGGAGGGCGAGTGCGTGGTCTCCTGGTCGTGGCCGGCGGGCCAGAATGCGGCTTTTCAGTAGACGCAGGCGGCTTACTATGCGGGCGTCCAGTGGAAGATTGGTGAACGTGGCTAAATGGTGAATTGTGCTACGCTTTCATAGATCTTTCGAAATCGCACAATTTTCGAATTCTAACAGTTAACCGTTCAAAGAAATCATGTATGCGTATACGTGTAAATCCTTCGTGCGGCTATCGGTGATTTTCTGCGGAAAACGCATAAAAATTCTTATTCGGTACAAGCCAGAAAAGCTGGACAGCTACCGACTTTCTTCTGCAGAAAATGTAAAGCAATTTTTATTTCCTTTTGTGCCCGATATCAGATTAGCAACTGGGCGTCCTGATGATGCAGGTTTGAGCGACGTTTATTGCCCAACGTACTTCGGCGTCGGTTTTAGCGTCGTGAACACGGTCTTTCCGTCAGGTGAAGTGCCAACGGTCGTCGGCTTGAACGGGCCGCGAGTGACGTTGTCACTGCCGGCGGGCAACGCGCACACGTACTGAAGGTTCTCGTAGCAGTTGGTGTTCTCCCAGTAGCCCTGGGTGAGACGAATGGCGAGACAGCCTGCCTCAGGATCGGACACTGGGTGACCTGTATTCACGCCATGATCGACACTTCCCCAAGAAACTTCTACCTTTCTGCCAGTAGGTGAAGTTCCACGGCTTTCCGTCGGTCCACTCCCATTGTCCGGGGACCTCGAGGTCGTTGCCGCCGATCCAGAAGCGATCGATGCCGAGAATGCTGAAGGCTTCGACGCCGGCTTCTGAAACCAAGGTCATATAATGATTGGTTGCATAGTTATTCACGGTTCGCAAAGTCGTCAGAAACTTGTGGCTGAGACAATTTCGGCTACTTTCACTGGATAGGGTAGCCTCGATCAGCCTCTACGATTATCAGTGTCGAGTTTCATTTTAAGTACGGTTTTCGTTATCCAGTTAGAGCAAACTTTTCGCGACGCAAGTCCAAGCAAGCGCTGCTGTACTTACGTGCAATGAAGTCGTTGGCAAACAAGTCCGCAACGGACGCCAATCGCCCGCCTGCGGTTCTGCAGTGCAGTTCAGCCACGACCCACTGCGCCGGGTACGTCTCGTAGAGATAGCACGGCGACAGGTGGTAGTAGGGGAATCCTGGGATCGATCCGTTCGGGCACTGTGCGTACTGGTCGTGGAATGCACTGGCGGTTGTTAGGCCCACGTATAGAGCGAGAAAGAGGGTCCGCATTTTTGTTTGTCGACACCCTAAAGCTGGCAATTTCTGGAAGGATGGCAAAATAAACGTAGGCTAAAACTGGAGACTCAGAGGAATCGCATAGTCAGAAGGCTGGATAGGTTTATTGAAATGGTGGGAACGAGGGATGCAGTGATTCCGAAACATGGCCTGCTTTAAGCCATGCCATGCTGAGGATCGAGATTGTGTCACATAGTGCTAGGAGGCATGACGTAGGTGTCCATCATGCGAGTTTAGACTGTTGCGTCTAGAACGGCCTGCGCGTTCAAGATTCACCGGTGAAGGTCCGGTTTTAACGGAACTGGACGGGACGGTATGCATGGATGTCGGTCAAAATGGATCTGTGAAGCTGGGTGACATCGTACGACTGGGTCGCATGGCGTGGAGGCTGACCCTAATCAACAGCCTTTTGATCTTCTGAATGACTGTGAAGGATCACGTATTAACCGTAACGCAGCGCACCGTAACCGTAACCGCATCATAGTAACCGTAACGCATGCGGGAATTTGGTGAATGTGCTCAGGAGAGTGCTCAACATATGAAGTAACTACGAGGACCTCAAAACAAGTCGTAACTTGAACTGTAACCTGACGGACGCTGATCGACATTGGAACAAACATATGGCCCGTATGGCAAAACAGTCGACGATCGAAACTAGCGTCAGCGACTACGAAGGTGAACGTGGAATGGATTTACGCAATATTGTCTTCCACATTCATGCTCTTAAGCCCTGGCCACAATGCCGACCCCGAGTCCGAGTCCGAGTCCGAGTCCAAGTCCGAGTCCGAGTCCGGGACTCGATGTGGCCACAATGAAGTGTCCTCGAGGTCGACCTCGAGTCCCAGGACTCGGACTCGGACTCGGACTCGAGGTCGGACTCGAGGTCGCGTCCACAATGAAGAGACAGACCTCGAGTCCACATCTTTATCTACGCCTGAATAGCATCATATAAGCTCATATGACCCGACATATAACTATTGAGGATTGCTAGGCATTTTGGAGCTCGGAAACGACGATTCCAGGAAAAAAATTTTTTCGATTTTTTGGACCAAAGGGGGTACCAAGCACTGTCGGCCGAAAAAATCGAAAAAAAATTTTCTCTGAAAATCTTCTTTTCCT
>JNEY01000353.1:55983-73680 GCA_020875895.1 Aphelenchus avenae
CCGAGTCCGAGTCCGGGACTCGAGGTCGGACTCGGACTCGGACTCGGACTCGAGGTGGCCACAATAGGACTCGAGGTCGGACTCGGACTCGGACTCGGACTCGGGGTCGGCATTGTGGCCAGGGCTTTAACCTCAGATAAATGGCCATACGCAGGTGCCAAACCTTTTTCTCCAACAGTCGGTTTTCTCGAATGAGCAAAGGTGACGTTAAATAAGCGTTTGTATGTTTTACGGCGTCCGCGACGAACCGGACCAACGTGCGGTTAATGGCGATAATACGGCTCACTGATAAGCATTTTACTGCGCTCTTCCGGCGCTTGACACCCGCCGACCTTCGTCATTGCAGCACCGCAAGAATGCACAATGTTTGCGCTTTGTTTGTGGAGCGATGCCGTATCGCTTCGAAACGGTACCGAACGCATGACGTGCGTTAGACGGACGTCGGGGGACTTTATGATTTTCGATAGCACTTCAGGGTAATAAAATGGTCCTCATTCCTAATGATGTCAGTGGACATGTGAGGGTAGGCACAGGCTTCGTACGATAAGGCAAAGCGGAAACAACGACAAGGAAGCCAGTTCACGCATTCACAAACAGCGAAGGAACTACGAAATGCAGAGTTCATTTGACTCAGAGGTTATTACATGCCCGTCGGGACAACTGAACTCCCTGAAGAACGCGAGAGCTGGCTTCGTAACTCGTTAACTAAGTTATTCCATGTCTTTCCTAAGTAGATCCGGCTACTTCCGACGGCCTTAGGATGTTTCTTATCCGCACAGAGCTTCCACTACTATCACGCTTCAAACCATGCAAGGCGTCATGTGCACGGTTTGTGGCTGCAGCAACACCGTCGTCGCTTCGACTACACCGAACGTACCACTGTTATGAGTTTCTTCCATCTGAAGAATGTGCCAACGGTAGCTTAACAGAACGTTTCAACGTCACTATCGGACTGAAGCCTACGGATCTGATGCGATAGAAATCACCGTCATTCCAAAGTGCATATTCGAACACCTTGTTCGATCCTTTGCTTCTTAAGTTACTTCTAGTTTTTTTCGGTGGTACTACCTGTCATACTAGCCGACAAGTAGGTCAATGACGATTCGTTTGTGGCGTAGCCTTTACTAAATGCGCGTAATCACTGGAACATCGTTAAACAAACATGAACGGCGTTCGAAAGTGTATGGGACACACAATGCATTAAAGGGATAAAAGCCGCATGAAGAAGCCGGGAATGTACACCTACGGGCATACACGCCTTCGAAGACAGTTTTAAAAGACCTCATGTTTAGAATAAAATGGTGAAGACGATGTTGAAGTTGAAAAGAAGAAGTTGAAGGCAACGAAGAAATTGCTAACTGGAAGAGGCTGAGGAGCTTTAGAAGAATGTGGGCAACTTTAGGACAAATGCGAAGCGAAGAAGAACGAAGAACGAAGAGTAATAAGTGAGGTACGAAGGAGTGACTTGGCGGTGGCGCTCGGCACAACCGCTCACTTGGAGGACTTCTTGATGACCGTCCGACGGGCCGTCGTAGATGCGGAGGCACCTAAATGGAAGGTGTACTAAGGTGCATTTTCCGCCAGAGCCACACAAAATTCACTAAATTAACCGACTCGGGCACTCTGGAGGAATGGTTTTTCGGGACTTTAGGGATCGCTCAATTTTACATGGGGATGGGGACATGGAGAGGGTCGCTAGCAAAATGACAAAAGTCTTAGGCCATTCTTCAGTACAACCGCTAGTAAGGTGCTAGACTTTTAGAGGCCATCAAGCGGTGAAGAAGCTTACCCTCGCTGACGAGGCCCTCCTTCTGCTGCTTGGTGAAGTAGAGCTGCACCCACGGGACGCTAAATTCTCCGGGTCGAGTAGCTTTTATACCATCAAATAAATACGTAAGCTGCTCCTTCGTGACCTTGGTGTGCACGGAGACCTTCGGATCGTTGCCGGCGGTCGCCGGCTTCGTGATCTCCACCTCCTGACCGATGGCCTCGGGGTCCAGCGGCGAGTACATGATCTAAAGCGGACGCTGTTGCCGTTACGGTGTGTGACGCGAGAAACAGACCTGACCGCCTGCGAGGAGCTTCGACAGCGGCACGACAGCTGTTTTCGGCACCGTTTTCTGCTTCTGGTCCTCGACGTAGAACACCTTCAGACGGTCGAAGGAGTCCGTGCTAAAACCATTAAATAAACGTATTTATTTAGCGATCCGGAGGCTACATATAGCATCTCCTTTTATAGATCAATCTCAAGCTAAACATTGTTGCGTACCCCTTGATCTCGGCCGGGTAGAAGCCATCCAGCCACTGCGCGAACACCTTGGTGCCGACGGGGAAGTCCGACGGCTCCTCCTCCTTCTTCACGCCGGACGTGCTCTTCACGGGGGACTTCGGAGGGGCGGTGGGCTTGGGGGCGGCCTTAGCCGGCTGCTTCTTCGGCGAGGATTTCGGCGAAGCTGCGGTCTTCTTCGGCACATCGGAGATCTCGGACTCGGACTTCTCGGTGGGCTCGCCCTTCGACGTGGTCTTGGCTCCCTGGAAGTAGAGCGTTAGGTTTGATATTTTGAGAAATTCGTAGGTAATTGAAACTTTTAAGGGCGTTTTAATTACCCATAAAACGTAAATTTTAAGTTATTAGTCTAGTCCAAAGTTTCAGAGAATCGATGAAAGAAAGTTTTAAATCACTAGAAAAACTTGCCTTCTTCTTGGCGACAGCGCCCTTGCCGCGAGTGGCAGCACCGCTGGTAGACGGCTGGGGCACGTCCTCCTCACCGGACTCCGCACCACTGCCACCAGGCGAGAAGTTAACGGAAACCTCCACCTGCTGCTTAAAGTCATTCGCAATCGCCATTATCTCGTCGTTGATCTCCCCCACCTTCTTCTGGGCGGCGGCCTTGTCGGCCAGAAGCTGCGTCTCCTCAGCCTCCAGCTTCGTGATCTCCTTCTTGTAGTTGGCTATCGCGGCTCTGACCTCCTAAAATCTCCGGTTACGGGACGCGTAATGATTCCCCGCTGGTGTACCTTTAGGCGGCTATCGACCGTCTTCATCTTCTTCGCCTGCTCCTGTCGGTCCGCCTCGAGAGAGTGCGCCCGCTTCTTCGCGTCCTGCTTTCCGGTGGTCTTGGCGGCTGCGCGCCCGGCACGAGGAGAAGGCATAGCTTATACGATGATCTGAAACATTTGACGTTAGTCCACCTTCCACCAGGTACGGATGAGTGAGCTGGAAAGTACGCAGATCACGCAATTCACGAAGCATGAGAGGGCACATGCCAACAAAATGGCGGAGTTCTGGGTGCGAAATCGGACTTTGCGTGTTGTAGGATAAGATTCATCAGACAACAGAAATTAGAGTCATACAGCATTCCCGACGCCTCTAGACGACGCCTCACATTGTAAGCGGACCTTAGGCGTTCAGAACAACAATTTTAGAAAAAGTAAGCTCGTAATGACTGGGCTCTTTCTAACGACATTATGATTTCAAAAGACAGTAAGTAGTCTCGTACTCTAGCACCAAGAGAAAAGTAAAAATTGGACATCCATGACCTGAAACTGTAGGATGCTCGCGAGATGTCGTTAATGCCGTGAGTTAACAGGCTGAGCGGAAATCGGTGGGAAACAATAATTACGTCCGTATCACGCGGTCCTGGCACAAATATATCTTAGCGTGTGAAATCATTTTTGCCTTCACGATAGTCTCTATGAATTCGAGTAAAAAAAACACGATACTTAGCAACATCGGTTAGCACATTAGCATCCGAAAAACGGCGTCGTCCGCTAGCTCGCTTGAGGCGTCATCGCAGCGCGGAGGGAAGCCGTCAGCGGGGAACCCGACGCGAAACGATACGCGCGCTTTCTGAGAAAAACACAAGCGGCCGTCCGCGAGTGACATTCAAACGGAGCGGCGCGTACGCGCATGGCGTCGGTTCGGCGAGAGGGCTCCGCTACGCTGCTGAGAATGGGGTGAGGCAGCAAGGGAAGAGGACTTTTGTCGGCCGGGGTAGAGCGGGCCAGCGGGCCCTTCTCCACTGCACTTGTTTGCTCCAAAAGCAAGCGGGCGGCGAGACACGCACGCACGGGGCCTTTAGCGCACCATTGGAATGTGCGTCCATTTGGCGTTCGCAGTCGGCCAAACATCCGATGAGTCGGTCATAGAAAAGACGGCATATGCAAATTGACGAGCGCTTACGACGTCGTCGTGATGGCACCTTGCCAGCACAAAGGAAAGATCTAAGAGGCTATCCGTCGAGAAGCACGGCAGAGAACTGGAAGTGACGCACAATGACATTCAGAGTGACGCACAACTTGCGCTCTCCACTACCACTCATATGGAAACGTGCAGGGAAAATACAAAGCGATGGAAATCGAGTAGAGGTTTCGCAGGACTAGGGAGCGAAAACATTTAAAAGTTTCGCTGCTGTCGCACATAAAGGACACGCTGGGCTTGTGCAAATTAGCATCCCCTCGCTAACCTTCGCCAACGGATCGCAAAGAAAACGACACCAGGACGTTATGCGTTCAGACAATGAACAAGTGCTAAGGCAGGAAGACACAACGAATCTGAGAATACTTTTCAACCAGAAACAGCGATTACACATGATTAGCATTTTGGAACGTAAACAATGGGACATGGTGGCGGATCAACAAAACGGAAAACAGAGAAAGCATATGACTCACTCCACCGTGTGTTTATGCAGAAATAAAATTACAAACAGTGATCATAGAAGAGATTTAGTGCGTACCCGCATAAATACAGCTACCGGAGCAACACAGAACAATTTGCTGGTCAATGACGGTATTTGTTTCGGTCATCGACATGTTTGTTGACTTGGGTCTACCGGGTTTAAATCGATGAGTCTTAGCGGTGCAAAAAAGTACACCCAAAAATTTTAGAAAGGCTGCTTAAAAGTGGTCTTCGGAAACAATAGCGTCTTTGCCAGGGGATCTTTTGGACCAAGAATACCTCCTTAAACCGTGAGCAGGCGGGATGCGGTGCAAGTTGATCATGTGGACTCTTACGGACTTTCGCAACCGAAACTTAGGATTTTTGGAAAGTGGGCATCGCGAAGTACAGATCCTCGCTAATGGTGTCACCACGAAGTCTTTCGTTATCGGATGCTCCTTGTAGTTGACTGTCTGGGGCTTCCTCAACAACTTTACTTGAAAGCTGATCAAAGATTACTGTCTCGCATGACAATTTGCAAGAATACTCTATTCTTCGTGGGTGCCTCATATCTCTCCTCACTCCTAGGTCGACGATTAGCATTTAAAAATGCCAGAAAACTACTGCCATTATTAGTTCGGTAGTACTAAAACGCGGATCATCCCCACTGTCGAGATCAACATTCCGACCTTCGGTGCACAAACATTCATCTACACGGTGATCAATCTCGTTTTTGTCCGTATGCAGCTTCCAAAGCGGCGTCCGCACAATGACCCGAAGGTCGACGATTGATGCCGCCGCATAAAGCGTCGGAAGCAGCTGGCGTCGAGAGGCATATCACCGTCAACCAGCAATCTCCCGCTAATCGCCGCTGGTCTTTGGTTGTGTTCACGGATAAATGCCAGCAGACTGCTGAATTGGTCAACGCGCCAACGATATGAGGGCCGGGATATGGACAGCGTTAGCGCTAGTGCTGGTTCTTCCGCAAGTGGCGCATTGTGATCAGAAATATAAGGTAAGCTGGAGCCTAACTGCTGAAGTCGAACTCAAAAGGGACAGCGTCTCATGGCCAGAGGTCGAAAAGGCAAAAAAAGAATGTTTGACGTTAGAACGTCCTGCTTCTTAGCCTGGCAGTCTTCCAGTTCAAAGCCTCTAGAAATTCATTTCGCTCGCTTTGCGTTGCTTGCCGACGTATGTATTACAGTTTAGACCCCAGGCACTGGCCACGAAAAGATCAAGTTGGGTCTGGCTTGGTCTCAGCTATTCTGTACAGCCAGGCGCAACGAAATACTGTAGTGTTTCCCCATTCTCTGTCCAAAGCGTATGGCTTTTGTTCGCAGAAAATCAGCGGATTTCCTAAGTGGCGATGACATCGGCTAGAACCAGCAGGACACCTCAGATCAAAGGTCCATGCTGACATGCAGCCACACACCGGTCTAACAATTTGTCATCATAAACGTGTTCTTCCCTGGTATTCGGGCAAGCTTAGACCCCTACCAATGGACGACATAGTTTCATACCAAATCCGTTTTAGCCGACCTGGGAGTCTCTGGATGCGCGACCGCTACCGCGCTGGTACGACGAAGCAAAATTTGGGATCTTCTCCCACTGGGGCGTCTATTCGGTACCCGCGCATCGTTCCGAATGGATCTGGTGGTACTGGAGAGGCGAGCACGATCCCGAGGTTAGCCGATTCATGGCGCAGCACTACCCCAACGGGACGACGTACCAGGATTTCGCGAGAGAGGTAGGTTCAAGTATAACCTAGCCTAGGCCGCCAATTATTTTTTATGTGAGTCTTCTAGTCTTAATGTTTAACTTGTCAGCTGCTATGCCGTAGCCTGACCTTAACTGTGAGGGACAAATCCTTTGCATCGAATACGATTGTCGATGTAGTCTGTGACGAAAGGCTCCACCAGTCTGTCCGACTTGTTCTTGATTTTCGCGACACCTGCCTCTCTCGGCAAATGTCTACGAGTCCGACCTTTCAAAAGAGAGTCAAAAGGTCTCTCCATCACATTTCCTCCACATTCGTTTAACTTCTTCTTTGTATGAAATAATGCCATTCTCCAAAGGTGCTAGCAAGTGTCTTCCGAACGCACTTGTGTGCTAGTCACAAGCGTTAACGACATTTATATCTGAAATATCCGATGCACGAACGCTCGTTGGTGTGCGGTGACAAACGTAGCCTTCGGCGTGCTCCTAGCTCGGCCACTTGCTCGCCCGACTCACTTGATCAAAACAGTGTTCTCCCGGCGTAAGGCCATTTGCTCTTCGTCTAACCTTCAAGGCATGCCGGCCATGCAAGCGCTTTATGCTATCCTTGTCTTAGCATGTGTTCCTAGTCTTTTAGCTGGCAAGTACAAGGTAAGAGAGTAATGAGTAAGTGACACGCTAACAATTCCAATCCTTTATCCCACTTGGCCGTCGCTAGAATCGCGACCCCTCCCAGCTTGGTACGACCAGTCGAAGCTCGGCATATTCTGCCACTGGGGCGTATACGCGGTTCCGGCTTTTTGCTCCAACGGCTCGGATGCAGCTTTCTTTTGGCTGCAGTTGAAGGCCGGCACGCCGGACGTCATGCGGTTCATGGAGGCAAACTATTCGAACCGGACGACCTACGGAGATTTCGCGGCAGAGGTATCCGAAGATCCGAGCCGAAGGAACCCTCTAGAGAGCTACTTCCATTAAACGTCGATGGCGTGTTTTCGCCAATTGTTTGCTCTATACACTGTTCCCTCTGTCATTGTTTTTCTTTGCAATCGCCTTCTAATCCCGCCACTTTCCTAGTGCTTTTGCCATCCAAAAAGTGATCGTGATCTTTTCAGTTCACCGCGGAAGACTTTGATCCGAATGCGTTCGCCGATATCATCAAAGCATCCGGAGCAAAGTAGGACTCTTCACACCTTAAGTATGTCCATGTGTCGTTCGTTAAGATACTTCGTCCTTACGAGCAAGCACCACGAGGGCTACACGATGTGGCCCAGCGCGACGTCGTGGAACTGGAACTCCGTCGACGTGGGACCTCACCGCGACATCGTCGGGGACTTGAGCAAGAGCATCCGCGACAAAAACCTTCATTTCGGGCTCTACTTCTCGCAGTACGACTGGTTCCATCCTCTCTATATATCGGACAGGCACAGCAACGGGACGGATTTTGTGAAGGTATCACCAGAGAACAAGTTTCAGTATTCCTGCATTGCCCTAGGATGCTTTAACGCCCACCCGCTTCTTTTAAGCAAGTCTCGTACCCGCAAATGCTGGAGATCGTCAACGCGTACCATCCGGAAGTGGTCTGGAGCGACGGAGACTGGGAACAGAGCGAGGTCTACTGGCAGTCGAAGGAGTTCCTCGCGTGGCTCTACAACGACAGGTACACTAGCTGTACACTTCGGCCTAACCTACTTTATTTAGTCCCGTCAAGGACGTTGTCGCCGTGAATGACCGATGGGGCCTAAACGTGATGGGCCATCACGGCGGCTTTCTGACTGTCGGCGACAAATACGATCCAGGTGAAAATAATCGGATAGACCTGATAATACGTACTTGTCTTCAGGACACCTCTTGAGCAGGAAGTGGGAGAGCTGCACCACGCTAGACAAGAAGTCATGGGGATATCGTCGTGATATTAGGGTAGGCTAAGTGTAATTACTCCCCCAGAACGATGTTATCACTCCTTCGAGCTCTACCTCTGCTTGCATATTGAGGCTTTTTCATGACCGCCTTGCCTTTTGCGCCTAAAACATTCTTTCAGTCCGAAGATGTGCTTACCCTTAGCGACCTGGTCACCTGGATCGCACGGACCATCAGCTGCGGAGGCAACGCCTTGCTGAACGTTGGACCGGACAAGTACGGCCGCATCGTGCCCATCTTCGAGGACCGTCTACGTCAGCTTGGGCAGTTCGTGGCGCTCCACGAGGAGGCGATCTTCGACACGAAACCGTGGATCTACCAGAACGATGGGAACTACACCTGGTACGCGACATCGATCGTTGGTGACTTGTGAAGCGCATTATTTGTGCTTAGGTACACCAGCCGAGTGCGCAAGGACCACCATCTGGACCCGGAAAGACGCTATAACCCGCAGGATACATGGAATACTATCGTGTACGCCTTTGTGCTGCGACTGCCGGAGACGCCGCATCTCTACCTGCCGTCCGTGAAGCCCAGTGCTAAGGTGCAGGCTGATAGGCTCTCAGAAGGCAGAACATATCATTTTCAGGTGGCGGTAACCTTGCTTGGCGCCAACATCGCTCTTCCAGTGAAAGGCTCCTCGCAAGGCATCACTGTGGACTTCACGGGCGTACCGTGGCCGAAAGTGCCGTTCCGCGAGGCGATCGTCTTGAAGATCGAATTCGCGGGATACGAAGAGGTAAGACTGGCACAGGTCACATTATCCTGACATTGTGGTGCCTGTTTAGCGAAACCCGCTGAACGATTTCACAGAGCTCGAGGGCTTCGAAGGAATAACGATGACGAAGCCGACCGTGCCTTCGAAGTAATTATAGCAAGATGTGCTGTTAAATTTCGATGCTTTGACTTGGTAGTAAATGTAACGATTGCAGTCATCCCTCAGTTGCGAGATTTACCCGTCCTTCTTCGTTTTCAGCTCAGCTTATAATGTGGAGGTGGTTTTGTGTGGATTGCACGCTTAGTCCAAGGCGGGCACATCTCGCAACACTGGGGTGACGTGAACCTAAAAAGAATCGACTCCTGGAAGAGCTGTGCGCTTTTGGGCTGCATAGACTGAAGTGTTTATATACCCAAGTTTGAGCATGCGTTTCCTTCGGCTCTCTCGATTGCTTCTCTGGCCCGCTCTACTCGTAAAGATCAGCGCCAGTGCGGCCTGAAGGTGTGTCTGAGGACATTGACCAGAAGAGCTTCCACCGCGAGCGTCCCAAATACGAGTACGCGTTACTACGCGTACTTTCCGACAATGCGAATCTAGTGTCTCCGCAGAAATCATGCCGCCCGAAGCGGAGTTCCGGCTTCCTCGGATTCGTGGAGCACCAACGAGAGCTACTAGATTGAGCACTTCGGCTGGAGCGACCGTATGAACGGTGCGGAGAGCAAAGGAAGCCTACTTCTAGAGGGCGGATAGTTCGGCAGTACTGAACGGGTCAAGCAACGCCCTGGCCTTACGTGTACCGCGGAGACTACGCCGACATTTCGGAAGCGCTGTTCGCCGAATGGGTCTGGCATATTCGTTGAGGACGACTAAAGCACTGCTTGACCGGACAAACGAAGTACTACGACAAGCTCTACGCGAAGAGCTGCAATGAGAAGCTCCACTCTACTGCTAATACTGGAGACGACCGGCTTGTACTGCCTGTCGGTGGACGGACTTTCGTGGACTCAGTTTCGTGCGATATGCTACCGCCATTTCTCTGCTCCTTTCAGCATCCAATGTTTTTTCGAAGATTTACCTCGAGAAGCAGCAATATACGTG
Organism: Aphelenchus avenae; assembly: GCA_020875895.1. Lineage (NCBI taxonomy): Eukaryota > Metazoa > Nematoda > Chromadorea > Rhabditida > Aphelenchidae > Aphelenchus > Aphelenchus avenae. Next base: position 66,090 of record JNEY01000353.1, read on the forward strand.
ATTCGAAGCATGAGAAACATGCGCAAAACTCGGAGAAATGCTGGCATCTATCCACGGCCGGGCCTAGCACCTTAATGTCAGCGATGAGATTATACTTCGAAGCTCATCGTACCTCTTAAAGTTGTGAATTCCTTTGGGGCTTAGCTGCTTACAAAGTGACCCATCGGTTTTGGTTAGGCATTCTTAGATGAAAAGCTAGGCATCCTAGGCATAAGCACAGTCCGGAAGCACACAACTGTCCGCTATCAAACTAAGCTAGAATGGGACCGCAGTTTATTTGCGGTTCGCGGACTGTTTGCATATCACATTTTTGTTTCGTCGTCGCCCGATAAAGTCGTACAACGCTCGATGGTATTTATCGTGCGGTGTGCTCCTTCCGCTCATCGTCGAGCGCCGCTGACGCCATATGGCCGAGGCCGCACTTCGATCCTCTGCGAATGCGTGTGCTGTGTGACCGCGTCTGACATTACGGGCGTGCATTCCGGGAAGACTCGTCCTCACCACCATTCTCGCAGGATTCCTCTAGCGTCCTTTAGCGCGTGGTATGTATCACACTTATCGGAATTAGAACGGTACGTTTTCTGTAGCTTTCGCCGCGAAAATGTTGGCTTCGGTTTGGGCCTACGCAAGGCCTTTTTGACAGGAAGTGATGTGAACGTGATGTCTAGGATCCGCTAAGTGCAATATTGCACTTAGCGGATCCTCATGCATCCTCATCCTCATGCGCTAGCGGATCCTCTACGATCCTCAAGCAATATTACGAAGCCAAAATTAATGCAAACTTCAACCTATTTGGAGAATATTTTAAGGTTTTTTCACGGCGCAAGAGCATGCTTCTTTTTCTCGTTTTCTTTCCTGACCCTCGACATGGGAAAACTGGCATGTGCCAGTGTTCGTTCATTTAAATTTACGTGTGTTCATGGGCACTATTCTTGTCGACTTTACTCACTCGCCATATGGCGGTCCATCGATGCGAGCGCGCTTTCTATTAGCATATTCTCGTCGGCACGTGGCACGCGCTCGACGGGTATGTACACTCATCGGTTTGGTTTCGATCGCATTCTCGTTCGCTCGTGCTGCAGCTAGAGTCGCGAATGGAAGTGTAAATAACAGTGATCGGTCATCCGCTCTGAGCTCCCGTTCTGTTATCTCGCGCTTGTGTCACGCGTCACTCGCGTGAAGCTAGCGCATCCGATAAACAGCTTAGCTTCGTGCTTCTTCGCTAACGGTACTCTCGGTATTGTCACCATCCTTTTGGGCCTCAATCCAGTGTTGTTGGCCTGATGATGCCTTTTTCGAAGTCCTGCTTCTTTTAATGCACCGAATGAATTTGTCAAGGAAATGATGCATCTCAATTTTTACATTTCGTCACTTGCGTAGTCGCCTCTCTCACCTCGTTATCAACCAACGAATGTCGCTCCCTGCTTGGAAAGCAAATTGTTTCACGGTGTTAGTCACCGCAACCAATCTCGAGGGTAAGCAATTTTCATATTTTTATGCAAACTCCAAATCCTTTAAGGCATTGTTCTTTTCGAGTAAGCAGAAGTTGTGTATATTCTGCTGTCAAACGGGCAAAAGTAACTTTCCGGTCAGTTTTTCTCTCCCGGGCAAACTTCGCGATGACGCTGCTTAATTGTCTCTTATGACGCTATAAGAGTAAGCTTCCACGTATGACCTCTGCTGACGTACGCATTAAATATGCCGTTTCCTAGCCGGTATTCATCCCGATTGTCCCCCGGCTCAGAAGGATGCCTACGCCCAAGGCTTTACGCGGCAATTAGACGTGCGTACGGAGCATCTCTGCCGAGCGCTTTGGTTCCGCAAATAGCGCCTTGACGAAAGCGTCAACAACAATTATCCTGCACAAACGAGGCAGATCTTCTGCTCTGTGGAGGCTGAATACTGCAGCAATCTAGCCCCAGACCTGTCCTATCATCATGGGTCCCATGCGCGTCAATAAATTAACCGTTTAACGTTTTACCGCTGTAAGCCTGTAATCACTCCTGAGAGCCTTTCACTATTCTTGCATTGTTTCAGCCTGCGCCGAACGCTTAGAAAGTGCTCAACAACTTTTTAGAAAGCTTCAAAAGATTAACCCTTCAAAGCAGATTTCTGGTGGCGGCGCTTATGCCCGCAAAGTCCACTTTACCTTATCCATCTGGCCGCGATGGTTTCACTCAGGACCGTTTCGCTGCTGTTTAGGCGTCGAACGTTTGTTTCTTACGGCGTTTGAACTTTTTTGCTCTTCTGGCACATAACATTGGGCCTTTCATGGCGCAGGGTATCTCCGTTATCAAGGTCGCTGATTGTATGCGCCATCAGAACTGATTAAGTTCATGCACACACGACCTCAAACCGTAAATCACATATTTCGCAACGCGTCTTTCGCTGTGTAATTGACAGCGCATGTTACATTGGCAAGCGGAGCCATTACTACATGATCCTCTCACTGTCGAGAAGTTTTGGCACGGCATTTCCGGCGGTTTCCACCGACTGTCGAGCGAGTTAGGTGGGTAATTAGCGCCCACGTGCGTGCACTTTGCGACTCGGAAGAAGCGACGCTAATTGTCGCGGCGCAGCTCTGCCTTTGCCATGGCGACACTCATGTGCCGCATAAAAATGCACCCTCTAAATGTCAGCGGCTGCCAGTATTCGTTGTACGAACAGTTGGAAGATGAGTTTCTGTCATCGGTAGTTGCAATGCTGCATAATTTCCTCGTGACATTTTATAGACCGCTAATCATCAGCTTTTCCTTCCGTCCGCTATTCGTCTCATTCTTTTGTTGGTTGGGTCTGAATCTTAAACAATTTCCATCATGTTTCGCATGTAGGCAATCATGGCGAGCGGCAAAAGACATTTGTCTGACTTGAACGCAAGTTTGCGCTTAGCATCAACTTTGCTTCATCAACGCATCTTTGCCGATCCTTCGCCATTGGGTCATTCGACCATGTGAGGAAAGCAATAAGTGGGATTTGGATGTACAGCAACGCTTTGCTGAGACCAAAAACCGTCTTCGAGGGAGCGTGCATAATGCTAATCCTATGGTTGAGGTGCGTTCTAGGTTGTCTTACCAGTAGGCCTAGTCCCATTTTAAGTATGCTGTAAGTCGTACGGACTAAGCTCCTTAAGTGTACTCTTCTCAAGACGAGGCAATCTGGCGGGTCAGTAGCCCGATCGGCGCGAATTGCGCGCGATGAATTTCGCCCACTTAAAAGGTTGGAACTTAATGGCGGCCAGCGCGAGGTCCATTTTTATCTTCTCCCGTCACCGGCGGCGCGTTTCGCTTGATGCGTCCTTTCGGCGGCGGCGGCCACATGGACGACCTCTTTCGCAGCACTGTCCGTCGCTTGCGCTGGTGGCGGCCGCCAGCAGCGCCCGGGAGAACCGGTTGTTTTTGCATTCGCGCCCGATGCGTTCCCATCGCTAGCGCCATGGAGTGTTCCCTATGTTTTACGCAGTACTCCCGGACACCGTAAAACAATGGGTTCATTTAAGGCCTGCTTCCGCTTCTGGTTCTCCTTTTCAATCCTTTGAACTTCAGCAGAAAACTGTTTGTTTGTGACTTCTCCTTATATCGCTGGGTTGAAGGTACTCGCCCATTGCTGAACGATTACGACGTGAACATGCAAAGTTTGTCGCTTTTCCCTCTGCAATGTGAATTCAGGGGACACTTACTTACTATCCTGGCTTATCCGTCTATGATTCTTCCCCATCCAAGATTTTACCGTGTGCCATACGATGAATGTTCTTGCACTTCACGAAGTTATGCATCAATAGCTGTGCTACCTCAACATTGTGTTGTCGTCATATCTGTTTTACTGTCCTCGCGCTGCGTCTCGCCATGTCAAATTCCTGATATTTGCTGAAGTTTCGCTTTTAGAAGTCCTCACATGCTAAGCGAATAAAGGTCATGACCGGTTCTACACTGCTGCGATAGCTGCGACCATTTGGCCCAACCAGCACGAGCGTCATGGACGTCTACGACGTAAGACTTGACACCATGACGAAAAGTCTTGCGGGCCAAACCAACTTTTTGGCGGTAAGGCCAAAGATAGTCCATTCCCCCTTGATCCATTCCCCCTTGAGGGTCTTGCACGATCATGACGAGATCTGTGTGTGCCTTCTAATCGACTTCCTGATTGATTACGAGTTAGTTAACTATCCGGAATTTCCTGAATGCAAGAACACTGAACCTTGTGAATGTTCTCGAGAAGCAAACTACACCGTTGAATTCGTACATTTGAAGAAGTGATATCATCTATGCCGTTTAGATTACCTCGCGTCCGTCACTGAAGACAAAGACCTCGAAATCGTCGCTTGTGAAGAACCTCTACCCGAATTCGTCGCTCGTACGCCGGGCTCGCTTAATTCGTCGGAGTACCACCAACCAATACTGCGAGCACCTCAAGCGGCTGAAGGAGGAGGACGGCGTCATAATCCATCAGATCCTCATAATCCGGCTGAAGCCTAGGTAGGGACAAGTAAATGTTCTACCATACTCTTAAGCGACGCTTTAGAGAAGACGCTAGCGAGTACGAGAAGGCATGCATTCGAGGCTCCAATTCCGCGTTTGTGCCGTCCGTCGAGTTCGCCTATCCTCCGGTGGGCAACGAAGCGTGCAAGTTCCCTCCGCCGCTCTTCTACCCCGACTTCACGAAGAGTACCGTGCAGCGGAAGGAGGACCTGGAGTCGTTCCCCGTGATTCTCACTAACGAGAAAGGCGACCGGTAAGCGGACGTTGGAGCGTGCCGTGGCGCTAACTGATCGTTCAGGACGTACGCCTACTGCTTCAAGTTCCTCTCGAAGCCAAAGTCACCCGATCTGTCTCCGGATGGCTCAGGTCAGCCGAAAAAAATGGACGATTTGTTGGGGCAACTATACAACTATGATCATTACAGGGTCGTACTCGGTGCTCGTCTTTGCCTCCCACTATTCGCAGGAGGCGTTGTTCAACCAGCTTGCTGCGGACTTCGTCGCAACCATACAGAAGGACACCACGAAGCTTTATACGATGTGCAGAGATCTCCTCAACCTTCGGCTAACTACCTCAGGTACTGCGCTGCTGCTAGCGGCTCGCATATGTCATTGACGTACGTGGCTTTAGAAGATGCGTATAAACGCTCCAAGTACATCGTCAACAAGGACCTGAAGTGGTCCAAGTGCGCCATCTCGACGAGCATCGAGAAGATTGGCCTCGAGAACGCGGTCTTCATCTTCCTTTGCTTGCTGGCAGAGAAGCGGGTAATCGTCACCGGGTCCAATGTAAGCGTCAGGTGTTCAGGTTCGGTCTACTAACTTCAACGTTCATTCAGATCTCGGACGTCTCTCGTACGGTTCAAATGTTCGTCAGGCTATTAGCGCCCTTGGAATGGCCGCATACGCTGATTCCCATTATTCCGGATTCGCAGTCTGAGCTGTGCTACAATCCTACGCCCTATATCTGCGGGATTCTGAGGTAGGTGTTTCGGCATTTGTGTTACACCGGAACCTGAGAAGGCTCAAGTAAAGCATTCTTACCGCGTTCCAGAGGTGCCCTTACTGCCTACACTACTTGCCCTACCAATGACGCTTTAGGTACAACCTTAGCCGCGTCAAGGATCTCATCTGTCCGCTTCCTGGCGACACAAGCGTAAGCCCAATGTGGGAATTGCTCCTTCAAGTGCACGTGGGTTTAGGACGAGATAACGATCATCGACGTGGAGCGCGGCATCGTACTTCCCTGTCTGCCGCTACAAATCCTCCGCGACAATGAGTTGCGCGTAAAGGCGCTCGTTAATTGCGGCGACGCGATGGGATTCCCGAAGAGCGCAATTAGCGACCTGCTCAGCTCGCTGAGGTCCGTCTTTCCGGTGAAGAACTTCGCGAAAGCGGACTTCAAGATCGAAGAGGTACGTCCCGGCATACGAACGTTGTCCGCCTGAGGATCAATGCCCCTGGCTTTAGAAGATAATGACGTGGTACGCGAAACTGTTCGGCCATTACCAGCAGTTCGGCTCCGGGCTCATGTCCGCAAAGAACCGTAAGCTCTTCGTGAAAGCGCATCCGAGTCCGGACACGCGCGAGTTCCTGCAGTGGTTCGTCGAGACGGGCATTCTTCAGACGTTCTTCCACGCTCATGTAAGCTCCAAGAAGAGCTATTCGCTCAAGTACAACGTCTATGTGACTGTTTCAGGAGGACCCGAAGTTGACGCATCCACTCGACGGCCGCTTTCAGAAGATCTGTAAGAAGTTTGCGCCCCCGGTGGGCAAGACCGGCAAGCGAAAGAAGGCCCGCTCCATCGTCTGGCGGCTGTTCACCCACTGAACGTGCACGGTCACAGCAAAATGTCACATTGCTCCTGTACAGTTCCCTCCGATCGTTCCGTCTTCCATGCGGGTCCTTTCGCAGAATCCTCGTACCGATATTCCTATGCTTGTCTCCCATGTTTTACTGGTGTTTACTCATGTGCATAATGAGCACAACTAGATCCTCATAAACGTCTACGAACGCAATTGGCCCGCGAGCCTTCAGGGCGTTACTAGATCGCCACAAAGCGCAAAAGTGAGAACTCTGACTCTGTAGAAATGTTGCTTTTTCCGAATTTTCGACAACTCACAAAACACGTCTTCATCGTCCAGTAGATCGTAAAGATGTTCTGTTCGCGAAAAAGCTAGCTTGTCCGTAGATCATGGCAATGCATGCCCTCATGTCTAAGTTGCGGTCATTGTCCTACACATCAAGTCGGCGGTAGCGATTTCCTGCACCTCATTTGCTTTAGACAAAACCGTCATTTGATGCGCCCACTCACATATTAGGCCCGGGGGTTTTAGTGGTTGTACCGATCCACCACGCCCAATCCATCTGCCGTCCATATCGGCTTCTTACTTCTTTTGGAAGAGAACCTTCTCTGTCCTCAACAACTCATCGAGAGGGTTGGGCCGCAGTCGCCAAGGAGGAACATGCGCACATCGATTTTCGGACACTGTTGTCCGTTTTCATTGCTCAGTGAACGCTGCTAAGCGTGAGCCCCCCGAATAGGGACAATGTCTCCGTCCAAATGGATTTTTTACCTACGCGGATCCAACGAGTGCGAAGGGAAACGCAATATTGCTTGTACATCAGGGATGGGACCGATACCGGGTATCGGTATCGGTTTTCCTACTATCGGTGCATTTTGGAGGTATCGGTATCGCTATCGGTCGAAAAAACCGATACTAAACCCATACTTAGAGACAGCGCCGCTAGGCGCCACCCGAGCGAATTTTCTACTACATCTGGCAATTTTTTACCAAAAATCGCCGGTTTCGCCTGCGGTGGACCTTATATTTACGCATTAATTACAATGGCTGCTTACACAATTGAAAATGCTTCGGATGCCGCATAACTGCTGCGGAATAAAATTTGTTGAAGTTGTTGGCGACAGTTGTTAGCTGCCGTTTATTCAGTCGCGTGCGTGCAACGGACGCGTTGCGATGCACTGCGCCAAGAGCGCAAAGTCAAGTCAAATTCGCGGCCGTGGAGTCGCAGGCAGCCAATCAGCGGCGGCCACGAGGACGCCGCTTAGATATCGACCCGAGAAAATTCTCGGGCCAGTTGTCAACATCTTAGCT
>JNEY01000353.1:86311-140302 GCA_020875895.1 Aphelenchus avenae
TGTTGGCGACAGTTGTTAGCTGCCGTTTATTCAGTCGCGTGCGTGCAACGGACGCGTTGCGATGCACTGCGCCAAGAGCGCAAAGTCAAGTCAAATTCGCGGCCGTGGAGTCGCAGGCAGCCAATCAGCGGCGGCCACGAGGACGCCGCTTAGATATCGACCCGAGAAAATTCTCGGGCCAGTTGTCAACATCTTAGCTCCAACTGAGCGCACCTATCTTAGCTCTCTGAGCAAAATCTTAGCCCGACTCTGGGCCATTTATCTAAGCTGTATTATTCTGGTTTCTACTTTACTTTGCCGTATTCCACTAGTTGTTGCGTAAGTTTAGAAGTTTGTTATAAAGAGAATAGCGCTAGGATTGTTACAGGGCCGTGTGCGACTATAAGCTAGGAAGCCTTGCAGCAAACTATAAGCCTAGGAGCACACGAGTATTCCCCACAAAGTATCGGTATCGGTTTTCCGATACTATCGGGTCATTTTGGAGTATCGGTATCGGTTTGTTTTTTAGTATCGGTATCGGTTTAAATTTTGGAATCCCCCATCTCTGTTGTACATCTCCTGAACCAAATTCCACGAAAAGAGTTAATGATGTCGGTGGTAGTGCCGGTGAAAAGGAGAACAAAAACGCGGGGAAACATGGAAGACAGGCACTATGCGCACGCCTAAGTCTTTTCACTTAACCTCACTCCGTCAACTATGACCGGGTACCCTCAAAAACAAGGTCGTAGTATATGCCATTTAGGCTCATCGATCTCAGATATACGAGACCATTTCCATACAATCGTGCAAAGCCTGAAGCGCCGAAGCACCAGTGGTGCCGAGGTCTGTAGCGTCAGTCGTGTCTACATCTCGGATAACTGGAAAGTGCTACCAACGTTTGCCGACGCCGCTCGTGACACGTACGAGGCGACGCTTGAGTCAGTGGACTTCACGAAGGCCGAAGAGTTGGCGCAGGCATGATGACCGTGGTTAAGTCTGGCGTAAGATATTCGCCGACTGGTCTTGTTGTTGCACCTCGGCTTAAGCAAGCGTCGAGAATAGATGAGCTTAAAATGTTAGCGAACTGAGTTCCTGAACTACGGCCCTGCCCTACCGGTCTCTGCCGGCAAAGAGAAAGTTTCAGGAAGTAAACGCGTTCGTAGCGACAACGACGAAGAACCGAATACAGGCGATCGTGTCGGAAGAGGATTTTGCCGTGACTTCCGCGATGCTGGTCAATGCTACGTACTTCGAAGCAAAGTGGATGAAGCCGTTCGACGCTTCTAGCACAGATATGCGCCCATTTTACAAAGACGTCGCGACGTCTGTGCAGGTAGTGACGTCTCAAAGAATAGAGTTCCATAGGTTTCGGAGATTAAAATCTTCTTGGCTGGTGCCTCTAATTTCACAAGAAAATTGCACCGAAACGCCCTACGATCATTTTCTAATTAGACGTCCAAAATGCACCATTTTCAAGTTACCGTCCGTTCATAGAAAGTTCGACGTGGCATTGCGTTTCGCCGTGAGTTTTAGCCAAGTTTTCTTAGATCCCAATGATGCAAACGGTCGGTGAGTTCTACCGGTCCGATGACACGTACGAACTACTGATGTTGCCGTACGTCGGAGAACAGTACTCGTTGTTGATCCTGCTCCCGTGAGAGCAATGTTCCCTACGTAGGATAATGCAGAAGATCGATGGTTACTCTGTGCTACAGTCGGTGGAAAGGGCGGCCAAACGAAGCCTCGAAGTAAGTCGGTGAGAGGAAGCAATTTCGCATTTTGCACGACCAAAAATTTTATGAACGAAAATCAAATTTTGAAATTATGTTTCAGTAAATACCTCCTAGGTGATTATACCGAAGTTCAAGCTGGAGCAGAAAATGGATCTGCGGAAAGCCTTGAGTTCTATGGGAGTTCATTCCGCATTCGACCCGGTCAACGCCGACTTCAGTGGTATTGCCGAAGGTAGCCATGAATTGTTCGTGGGCAAGGTCGTCCAGAAAGCGAGTATCGACGTAAGCAACTCACGCAGGATACGAGTAATGACCAGCAGTTATAGGTGGACGAGGAAGGCACCGTCGCAGCAGCAGCCACCTCGGTGGCTCTGAAAACCTGTGGTGCTCACATGCCCGTTTACCAGAAGTTCGTGGCAGACCACCCCTTCCTTTACTCTATCATCGACAGCGATGGGAATGCGTTCTTTACTGGCACGTTCGCCGGCTAAAACCATTTTACCTACGATGCGCCCCCTAATTAATGATGTTATTACTCACTTCCTCATATGTTAATAACCTTGTTACGCCGTGAAATAAACGTTTCTAAAACGGAATATTGAGTAGGAACAAACAAGACCGACCGCAGAACTCTCGCTTTTGGGCGCTTGTAGCCATTCCACACTCAAGACCTGACGGTGAGTAAAACTGAACTTCGATGTTTACCTGCCTTGCTGTAATACAACTACCGGTCAGTTAGCTGTCCGTTGAATATTCCATCACGCCACCTTTCAAAAATGCCCTCGTTTTCGCGAAAAAAACCTCATTCGTCTTTATGCGCACAAATGCAAAGGTCCACCTCCTCGTTCATTCCGCGACAATCCGTGCCACGCCCAGCCTCATGGCAACACTTCGCGTCAGTCATAGTGCAATAGCCGTGCAAGCGGCATTCCCTTGGTGATGCCCGCCAGCGACGATCCTTACCGCTCAAATAGCCGAATTCTTTGCTTTCAGGTTGCTTGAACTCAGTGCAACAGGCCTTAAACCGAATCCCGACCAGTCCTGCCCGGTAGACATGAAGGCCCGGTCTGGGCCCGCCGGGCCTTCTTCCAAGCCGGCCCGGGCCTTCTTCCAAGCCGGGTCTGGGGTAGCTCGGCCCGGTAGGCCCGGCAGAGAACTCCTGAACTCGGAAAAGTTGTGCAGACCGGGCCCCTAAAGACCCATCCCGGGCCCGGTACCGAGTAAAACTGTTGGGCCCGCTTGCCCATCGGTTGCTTGGGTAAACCTTGTGCCTTCTCTCGTCTTGTGTATCTGTTGCAGAAAATCATGAATCACTAGGCACGGGTCACTTACGTGACCCTGAACGCTTTAGAAAGCGAATCGACCCACACGACGCAAACTACAAGCTAACTCATTTTGACGAACGCAGCGATGGCGAACCTATCCGGCTATTTCTGCACTACTTCAAAGCACCATTTACGGAGGTTCGCGTTAATCCGAAGGAGTTTGCTCGAGGTAGGTTAGAGCTTCGTGCTATTGTGCTCTTCGTTCCACCTACCAAGTGTCTTACCTCTAATCGTCTAAAGCCTTCAGAGCTTGGCCCAGGCACACTTCCAGTGCTGGAAGTTAATGGACGACACCTTGCGCAAAGTAGAACTATCGTCCGATTTCTCTCGAAGAAATTTGGCAGGTTTTCCAGCCTTAACCAGCGCTGACTGCTCTTTGAGGTCTAAACGGAAAAGATGAATGGGAGCCAGCGAAATGCGACGAAATCTCGGAGTACTTGCGTGATTTAGCCAACGAATTGTCCAAGTTTACCGAGGCCGCTGCAAGCTCCAAGAATGGCGCTAAGGCAAGTTTTTTTTTGCTTACGTTGGACTAGAATTGCGAAGTATCTTAAACATGTAGGTACATGTTTGGCAGGCTACCGAAAATTAGGCATCCGACGTAATCAGGATGGTGGGATAACTTTTACGCTTCCTTGGAAATGCGGTCATAACTATGAGTCGCCTTAACAGAGGCTATGCCAGGCGACTAGACTTCGGCATACCTTCACCCGTACCGTACCAGTACGGAGCGGAGCAGGGCCCCGTACTGCCCCATCACTGTCCCGTAGAGTACGGAACGGAAAGCGGTACGGCAAAAGAACGGCCGTTTTCCGTGCCGTTCTACGATAAAGCGGCACGGAACGGCGTCATTTTTGGAGCCATGCCGTACCGTACTCCGTTCCGTAGAAAACGGCAAGGAATACAGAACGGAGTACGGTACGGTACAGTTGCCTAAATCAACAGGCGACTACAACATCTACGTTCAGAACTCCCTGCGAAAAGAAGTTCTGCAACCGGTCACGGCTGGACGGCTACCGGTGTTCATCCGCTACCTGCAGGAAAGCGGCAGTGGATTCATGTTGGCAAGCGGCCTGACGTGGCCGGACTTTTTCGCAGCCGATTATTTCGTAACGCTTCGCAACATCGCGCCTAAGACCTTCAAGAAGTACCCCGAGTTAGGGCTCTACGCGGATAGAGTAATGTCGTTGCCACAAATCCGTGATTATGTTGCTTCGAGACCGAACACGCTAACATGATTGTTGCCAAACAAAGTTCTGAGATCGCGGCATGGATCCAGTAGCAAGAGGACCGATCAAAACGGCCTCGCTTTACATCTCATCATACGAGTGCTTTGTTCAAATGTGTGATTACTGCAAGAATTCTGCAAGAGTGATTTCCGTAACGCTGGAGTACTGTACGGGATGCATTTTCCATTTTCAAATTCCAAACAATCAGTTCGGACATTGCCACTTCGTCCAGCGGCAGCGGTATTAACAGTCACAGAGGGCGATCCGCGCTGAGTCAGTTGTATTTCATCGTTCCGCTCATTGTTTTCCGGACACGAAAACGAAAACAATTTGCGGAACTAGCCGCTTGGTGCCATGCGACGATACTAAATGTGTCACTGTTGTCCGCTAGTAGCCCTTAAGCTGCACATTGCACAGGGTCCATAGAACTACACCGCTTATTCGGGTCTAACTTACGCTAGCGGTCCAAATGGCAATTATCTAAATAAGATCTATCCGACGCTCCAGGACGACGGAACCCTTTGATCCGTCTTCCACGGAAGGTTGATAATCCTCAGTTCCCGAAGTTGCGGACCTTTTCGCTCTTCAGCCACAAACGCCACCCCTCTTGGTGACCGTTCCATAATGATCGTAATTTGCATAGGGCCTTGCTTCGACCTTTGTCTTTGCGTGCCAATATTGCAGGCATGCGGCGCACTCAATTGCGCAATTCGGTCGCACCCACATGTGCGCATTGCGTGCCTTCCGTACAAACCATGCGCAGCGGCTTGGGCAATAAGAGTATTCGGAGCTGACTGCGAATGCGCAAAGAATTCATGGCCGCTTTTACTATGAAAGTTTTTGCTGCGTTTAACAGTGTCAAAATATCCATTTTTCATTTTAGGATATGTCTGCTGCTTCGCAATTAGCATTCCGCTCGTTTTTTTCCTCGTGGCCCACTCACGCCCGGTGGCTATCAATCATTAGCGGATATGCACCCACTTCACGGATAACAATGAATGGCCGGCAGCGGCCGAGTGACGCCAGGCGCCCGGATGACAGATCGGCTCGGTTGGCGGGCTCGCCGTGAGCAAATGTTCTCGTCTGCTTTTTATGCACTCCTCATTTATTTTTCGCAGCTTGGCGCCTTCTTGTAGACGAGTGCACGACGACTGCGACTTTGAGCGACTGAGCTTGCGCAAGCGGATACCCATCGTGAACTGCCTCGATCCTGTATGCTTTCGAACTCCTCAGGCAGAACTGCCCGTTCGCCTAAATACTAAGGCATTCTGACCGCTATTACGAAATGCACAACGGAATCGTGCAAAGTTTCACCGTTCGAGAGAACTCATCCCTCTGCGAAGAGTAATACTTCTAGGATTAGCAGGATTATGCGTTGCTCCCAAAAGCTTTTGCTGCTCGCTCCTCGAGTTTTGTCATTACGTTAGCATTTTCGTTTTGCTGTTCATTTGTTCCAGTCGACCACCTTCCCATTTGGGCCAGGCTTTTGCGAGCTGAGCAGCTGTCGTTGACTCCTAAGATCACTCTAGATAGTTTCTTTAACTTTTCGAATCACGCATTAGACGCAGTGGCGTGCTCACGAGGCTTCATTCAGTGACTGGATCGCTAGGCAAATTTGTTTCGATGGCTCTGCTCGCATGATGTTTACCCACTTCCTGTTCACTTTGTTTGCCCACGACCTCATCAAATGCCGCTCGCAGCCATCCTCAAGCCGGCACTCCTTGCGTGCCAGAACTCACCGACGCCCTTTTGTGCGTCGGTCGTCGCCCTGAGACACCTGTGCCGCATATGGTTTATGGTCCTCTTATCAGTGCGTGCCATCCTCGGAATGGGGTCGTGCGTGGTAAACACATGTTCCCAGTGTAATGCCTGTCTAATTTAAACAGAAAGAATTTTGAGCTACTTTCACGCGCTTTTCTTGCCCGGCTCTTTGGGAGGGACTTCGTAGGAAAGTCACTAGGGTACCTTTCTCTTAGCTTCTCGCTGAGCTTTCTTTGAGCTAACATAATGAGTTCAAGCGTTGCAAGGTTGCAATTTCAGCGACACGTTTCTCTGCAAACTTAAGCGACTTTCCGTCGCCTTGCACAGTTGCAAGCAGCAACTCGTTTCCTGCAAGGCAAGTGAGCTTCGACCTATCCCCGCTATTAGGAGCGCATTGACCAACGGCGTGGCCACTTCGCGGAAGCGTGAAAAAACGCCTCTCATTATGCACACTTTACTGAGGCCGCTTCCCGTCCACAAGTAATCCAATTTACCTTCGATTTCCCGTTTCGGCACCGCGATGTCGGCGTCGCTAAAAGTTGCGAGTGTGAAATTTATTTGCGGTCGTCTTCCGCTGTCAATCTCTGTATGCTGCCCAAGACTAACTCGGAAATGGCATCAAAATCTGCCTTGGGGTTTGGTTGACAGTGCCGGTATGGTAGCTATTTGCAGTGCTGTGCGTTCTGCACCATGTACATTTGAGACGATTCAGAAAAACGTCGGCAAAAACAACTTTTCATGTAGCGGAAGCAACACCTACCCAGGCAAGAAATTTGTGGGGGTTCTTCTGCCATCGGGGATATCAACAGGTTTCAACCTGCTTCTTTAATGAGTCTCTTGGAGCAAGAGATACGTTCCTGTTCGTTGCTCCCGTGAACCCAGTACAAGTCTCACAACATCTCAGCGAAAGCTAATTTCCAGCGGTTCCCACCATGCAGCGCCTTGGCACTGACTGCTTTTTACCACCGGAAGCACGTTTCCCACGCCTTTAGGGCTACCGCCTGCGTCGCGCTAGTTGACCTACGCCCCCGTTGCCCCCGTCGGCGGCGGAGTTCTTTGCGCTTGTGGCGACTGATGAGCACTCCGCAGATGGAGTGGGTCGCGTGATGAGCAGCGCGGAGTGACCACCGGATGAGCGATGAGCGCCATGTTCGCACTGCGGTTCACTGGGTCGGCGCGTCGCCGTGGGTCGTGTGGGGGAAGACAGTGACTTCCCTTTTCTTTTCCCGATTGTCTCCTACCCACACCCGTGACCGAAGGGGGCGTCCCGGGGATTTGGCGGGACGCCGGACAGTGACCGACCAGCGGAGTGAGTGAGAAAGGGAAAATGAAAACAAGCACTCCACTCCTCCTTGTCTGCCACAGGAGCGCGATTCAAGTTCGCCTTTTGCAAAAACAAGGCGCTCCCCAGTGCGCTGTTGTATGCTAATCGCTTGCGACGCTTCGCTTCCGATTTGCTCGTTTCTTGTTTTGAACTTCTGTCGTCGAACGCTCAACTGCTCTTTTGTAGTAGACCTCGCTCTTGGGAATTTCGTCGCTTTATTCGTCTTGTCGTTGTCTTAGGTAGCTCGTTTTGTACCTGAGCCACGATAAGTATGTATCGAGGTTGTAAGGCATTTCTTGAGAAAACCCTTATTCGGTCTCTTACTTCGGAGTGTGATGAACCTCCAATTTTTCATGTTGTTTGGATAGTTAATCGTAATTGTCCAAAAGCCCTTGCAAGCCAGGAATGTCGACGTGTTTAAGAATAGAAAAGTTTACGTCTCTCGCAAGAAAATTTTCTCTGGCGAATAGCACTGCTCAAGCTCCTTGACGAGGAGCACCCCTTTTCGCTAATGATTGACTGCCACTGCACGCGCAAAAGACTTATGATGACCATAAAAGGAAACAATCGCTGTTTTAGTGCGCAATTAGGCCCTAAGCGGACGCGGAATTATTACCCGCTAATTGGCATGTGCCGAGGGCAGCAGAGCGGCGGCGCACGCTACCGATTCCCCTTCGCATGCGAGCTTTGATCCGCGCCGACAAAGCCCGCTGCGCACCGGAAGGGTGAGGACATCTGCGCGGCGATACCTGCTCTTGCGAGCTTTTCGGTAAGCATCGCTTAACCGTACCCCGCTGTGATTGTGCCATTAGCGTGAGGGAAAGCGGGTTAAAGTTAATGAGCAAAATCGGCTAAAATGCGCACTTTACGGGAAAGCAGCGCATCTAGCAATGGTCTGCCGATGGAGGCTACGCGAATATTCCATTTTTCGACCGATATTTTCCCTACTAGCACTCCGGCCTCGTATGCCTACGAACCAGCGGGTTCTCCGCGAGACTTTAATGATGCATCAGCCGCATGAATTTGTCCACCACGTGGATGCACTTTGCTCCTGTCAGGAATGCGAGGCGATATCGCACCAGTTGACACCTCCAAAAGTCGGCGGTCGCCGTGGAGGAATCGCCCTACCCAGTAAGGCACGGTAGCGCATCGTTGTCTAGCTTGCTCAGCATTCGCGTCGGTTACTCGCTGCTGCTTTGCAAGTTTCATTCACGCTTAACATACGGCGCATTCTCGGCAGTTTCTCTCCTGCCATCCCTGCCCTATCCGACAATCCGTGTCTTCGCAACTGCGATAATTAGAGCGGATGAGCCGCAGGCGAACGTTAAACATTGTGACAGGCTCGTCAAAACTCTCGGTGCAAGCGGCGATCCGTCATTGCATTCGCTTTCTTTTGCTAGTTCCCTCTTCATTCTTCAGCCCGACGCAGGCGCATATTACAAGCACCTGTCCTGGTTGCGTGCCGTGACGCAACTTGATCTGCTTCGCCTGTCGGTTTGCATTTTGCGTGGACGCATAGCCCTGCGTCGGCTTTATTTTTAAGTGAGGTGGACGACTGTTTGTTGCTTCCGGGTCTTCTAGCCGGCAGACAATGAGGAAGCAGTGGCTAAAAATCAGTCTCACTAAGCCAGTGGATGACAAGATTTACCTCGTATAAACGCCCAGGAAATAAGATCTTTTGCAAAACTAAACGCATCAATATTTTGTGCAGAAATCCGTTGGCTTTTCGTACCACTAAGCGGTGCTTCGTCGCATCGTGCTCCTGCCGTGTCTACAAGTGTGAGCACGCGTCGCATGACTCCTTCTGCTCCTTAGACCCTGAGACCCCGGCAAATTCCCACCCTCCATTGCTGAGATCAGGTGCTATTTCCGCTCCACGCTATATCAAATTTTCATGCATTCAACACGGCCGAATTCAACTCGCTGAGCGTGGGAGTTGCATTCATACGTACTGCTAGTCTTTACCAAAACGCTCATTTGTCTCGACGCTTATTAAGGTGCGATACTGATCTGACTGCAGGCGCATTCCATAACTAAGGTAAGCGGCTGGTCTCAGCTGACTCGGCCCGCATCTTACCTTATGCAAACTCTGCTTGTTCTCTCTTCAAACCCTATGGTCTTGGCTTGTGACGAGGCCGCATTGGATGGAAGACGTTTAACATACTTTTGACTACATTCTGCCATAATGAAGTACCGTAAAAGCTCTAATATAAGACGTGTTCTAATATAAGACGGCCCCTAATAGAAGACGTGTGCCAAAAATTTCAAAGTTGACTTGTCACAGAGACATGTTTAGAATACGTTTTAAGCCATAACTATTCGTTCTAGACGAGAACTTTTTGTCACCAAAATTTCGAAAAATTTTGATAAATCCATAGGGTGGACCCTTTACGACTTTTACGAAACCCTCGAAAATTTGACCATCGAAAATTAGAAGACGGGCGTCTTATATTAGAGCTTTTACGGTAGTTAAACAAACAAAGAAAGCCTGTCCAAGAAAGGCGACAACTAATTCCATTAGGAGCTTTGTGCGCGACGGAGTGCCGCTCTTAGCGGCACGCCTTCCCCGAGGGACCGCGCGCGCCACGAATGCCTTCCTTCTCGCATTTTCGCCGTTCAGGATAACCTCCGATCCCGTCCTTAGCAACCACTTAACGGCGGCGTTGTCGTCGTCATTACCTCCTTTGTTTATCGCCGCGCCGCGTACGTGGGTCGCAAGACGTGCGAGGCAACGTGTTCGCTCGCGTGTGCAAGCATTTGTGCCAATCTGTGAACTCCGTATCGTTCCGGTGCCTTCTGGGTTGTGTTGACGAGAGCTACCTAGATAATAAATTGACTGGTCGAAGGACTCAGGCGGATAGTATTTACTTGTAGGAAGCCATTGTTGCACTCCTGTACGTTTTGATTGCCTTGTAGCAAAACTGAACCTTTCATTTGAACCGATTTTCGCTAAATTTTGCAACTTTGGTGTTTAAGTCGCAATGAATCAAGGTACAAAGGCAACGTTGGAGGTCTTTCGTCGACAGGACAAAGTGTATTTTCCGGGTTCCGATTTCTTTTTCCATTTCGATTTGGAACATCCTATTTGCCCCTTGATTCCAAATGCATCATCCACGTTTTTTCTTTTATTCACATGCATTCACCCTGTTTCCCCTGTACTTTAGCTTAGGGGAGTGACTTCCTGCATTCTAAGAAAACATGCGGAAATGGAAATCGGCTGAACTTTAAATGGCACGTCAGCCGGTAATTTCCGCGAATGCACTAGAATTCGATTTGAAACACTCACTTTCTAGCATAAATTACAGCACGTTCGCAAAGGCGGTTCTAGTTCCGAAGCATAGTTCTTAGGGAAGTGAAGTCACGAAGTACAATCGTACTAGAAGGCTTTAAGCGCCGTAATTTACCTGACTACAAAATGATGTGTCCTTCGCGTCCGGCACTCTGTATCCCACGTAGCGCTATGACTCTGTTGCTAAAAGCAGTAAAAGCAGAATTCAATTGACAATAGGTCTTTAGCCCCGTGCGCGTAAACCTGAGGGTATGTGAGAAAGTACAACTTGATCCAAGCTGAACGCGTTAGAAAAGTCCGCGTAAACATGTCCGTGAAAATAAACATGCGTCCATATGAGATTTGATAGCGTAATTTTTGTAGTGTATCCGCTAAGGCCCTCGCTTGTTGGCTGGCCCCACAAGGAGTATTCAGCCTCGAGAGCAACGTTCACAGTATTGCCGTACATGCTCTTGGCGCCGGTTCTTAGCGACTCGTGCACTCCTTGGGTGACGTAAGCAGCGTGGCGCAGTGGAAGCGTGCTGGGCCCATAACCCAGAGGTCGGTGGATCGAAACCACTCGCTGCTAATTCCTTTTTGCCGCTTGTATAGCTATCCAGTGTTTCAGTTCACGCTTCTTGCATGTCGCTTTTGATATGTTTACTCAAGTTCGCAATGTTTACTCAGGTCATGGAGAGCATCTTCTTCAGGTCCACATTCCCACAACGACCAAATATGAGAGTTTTTGTCGTCCTCCCTCAACAGCCTGGCCTCCGAGCAGAAATACGGAAGAAGCTTCTCACAGGGTGTGAATCGCGCAAGGAGACTCTATTTTTATGCATGCATCACATCCTTCTACCTGATTCCTGTTAGGCTTAGTGGTTCGTAAGCACTCGGTAGTGACCCGACATGACGGACGGAGGGTAGCTTATCGTTTTCATCATCGGGAAAACTAACTTCGTTAGATGTACACGATCGTCAGACTTTTCCAGGCTGCCTTTGGTCATGTCTTCTTGTGGTAAGAGGGGCCTTCCTCTAAGCCTTGCGAGTTTTCTGCTCCCTGTGCGCGATTGAACTCAGAGAGGATTACCCGCTCTTTTTAGCACGACAATGCCCGGTAGTATTGTTGCGCAGTATGCAATATTCCACAAAGTCCGCAATGTTTGTAACAGGTCGCATTTGAATTCCCTGCACATGGATCTTCGACCTCCCACTGACCTCACGCGCCCTCGCTTCATGACCTCTTACTTGAGGTTTGCATGGCCTCTGGGCAAGATTACGCGTCCGGAAATGCCACCGGACCTGGCTGCAAGTTCCGCTTGCTGAGGAACGTCTTGTCGACCACTACGGGAATCGGAACAGAAATTTGCCGGGAGTCGCTGTGTGTCACTCATTTTCCGAGCGGATCCGGTTTCACCTGGGGCTGTTTTCCTTAGGCGTATCCTCCTCTTCCTTTCGACGGTCGTAGACAGCGGTAGTGCCCACGCTAGTGGGACACTGAAACCGTTTGCGTCGTGTTCCGTCTTCACGACGTCTGTCCTTTAGCGTTTTTAAAGCGGTTTCGCTTGCAAGGTTTTGCGTTCTCGAAGAGTTCAAACGAGACTTTGCAACCTGATACGCTTGAATGAACTCGCGTTTGAGTTTCCGTTTTCCGGGTCGTATGTAGGTTTGCAGAGCTTTTAAACTTAATGCGCTAATCAGCGAGTGAGCTTGCGTGCAGTAGTGTAAAGTTTGGTACCTCGACTTTGGCCTTCTTGCCCAGACTGAAGGCTCGGAATTATTGCTGTGTGAACCCTCAGGAAAGGCGTGCGATTGCAGATCCTTATTACGTACTGCTCAGCTTGGTTACTTTAGCCTTTGAGATAGGAGCTTCTTAAGCATAAGTGGTTACCCACAGAAATCGCGTCGACAGGAGAATAAGTTGAGGGTTGCCTTCGTAACAGGGATGGGTTCTGATTCTGAAAATTCTGAATTCTGACGTTTTGGCCCATTCTGAATTCTGAATTATGAAAAAGGGCCAAAATGTCAGAAGAAGCACTAGGTAAAATGAGCTTTCCGAGACCCTATTGTACTAGTAAAAATAGCCCGCCATTAGGCGCCGCCAAACCAAATTTTCAGTGTATTTACCAGATTTTCGCCTAAAATTTCGTTGGTGTCGACTGCGGCGGGCCATGCTTGCAGGGGCGAGGCTCGCCGTGGTCAACATTAGTGCCTTCCCGCACCTGGAATAGACACCACCCCTAGGGCATATGAACAAAAACGGTAAATTATGAATTCTGGTTCTGAAAATACTGAATTCTGACGTTTTTGGCCATTCTGAATTCTGAATTTGATTGTCAAATTCTGAATCTGAATTCTGAATTGAAAATTCAATCAGAACCCATCCCTGCTTCGTAAGCGGGATGCTTAGCCCCTTCTCCAGCTTCCTTAGGACCTGTGACATCCAAGTTTGAGCTCTATACGTCGAGCTCTGGGCCATCGATAGAGTCGGTTGTTTCAAGTAGACAAAATTTTCGTTTCCTTGTCGCCTATGCAAGCCCCTATGCCGTTCCCTTATTCGAAAACCTTTCGACATTTTACTCTCTACGGACATCGTTTTTCTCCGTTCTCGAATCCGCCTTTCTCCACAAGCGTGATTACCTCCGCCTCAGTGGGACGGATATGCCGTCATGGAGGCGTCTGAACGCCGTCGCCCCTGTCTTGGCCCTTAAGGCTCTCAATCGCAGCACTTTATGCTGCAATTGCGGCGCACTCACTCATTCGTACGTGTGCGCGACACAGTCCGCTCGCGCAAATTTCATTGAATTTTTTTGACGCCAAAGGCACCGCTTTAAGCGACATGAATCGAAGATTCGACTCGCCGTCGCAGAGGTGCGGGCCGAACCCGTCGAAAGCAAAGAACAAATGAGGAAAAGTTGTGTGCAAATGGGGAGCGTCTTCTTCTTCTCGCTCCCGGCTCTCGGAGGAACGCCTCGGACGCTTCCCTTGAGAGCGAGCAGCGAGAGCAGAGGCGGCGTAGATTAAGCCCGATGAGAGCGGCGTGGACAAATGCTAATACCCTTGAGGTGGCGCTGCATTTTCCGCGTTCCTTGTCACACTCTTCGGTGACACTTTGTTGAAATTAAGAGTGGGTAATGAGTCGCTTTAGTTGTGGATGTCCCAAGACAAGTTGTAAGCAAACTCTGGTGGTTGGTCATTTAGGCTGACGCCTTCAGTGAGCCGCATTTTCACATCAAGAAGTGTGGGTCAATGCTTTGATCGCATTAGTGGCCGGCTTAGAGCCAAGATCACGACTATGTATGCGTGATTTCTCCTTACTCCTTGCATAAAAAAAGTTATCTGTGCGACCACCGTGAGAGCAATTACCCGCCTCTTCATACCCAGTAGCACTTTCTCCGAAGCACTCTTCCAACAATCGCCTAATTAATATCTGACATTTTGCGCAGATACCCTCATGTATTCATCCCTCAGTTTTAGCGGTNCCGAGTGAGTGCCGCCGCTCTTAGCGGCACGTCTTCCCCGAGGGACCACGCGCGCCACGAATGCCTTCCTTCTCGCATTTTCGCCGTTCAGGATAACCTCCGATCCCGTCCTTAGCAACCACTTAACGGCGGCGTCGTCGTCATTACCTCCTTTGTTTATCGCCTCGTACGTGGGTCGCGAGCCGTGCGAGGCAACGTGTTCGCTCGCGTGTGCAAGCGTTTGTGCCAGTCTGTGAACTCGGCAACGTTCCGGTGCCTTCTGGGTCGCGTTGACGAGAGCTACCTAGATAAATTCTTTGGTCGAAGTACTAAGACTGATAGTATTTACTTGTAGGAAGCCATTTGACGTTTTGAGTGAATTGTGGCAAATTAAACTTTCATTTGAACCCAAGGATTTCGCTAATCTTGCAACGCTGATGTCTAAGTCTTAGTGAATCAAGGTAAAAAGGCAAAGCTGGAGGTCTTTCGCCGACAGGACAAGTGTATTTTCCGGGTTCTGATTTTGAAAAATTTCTTTTTCCATTTCCATTTGGAACATCCGGTTTCCCCCTTGTTTCGAATCCTTCATCCACGCTTTTTAATATTTATATTTACATTGATTCGTCCTGTTTCCTCTGTACTTTAACTTAGGGGAGTGACTTCCTGCATTCTAAGAGAGCATGCGGAAATGGAAATTGGGTGAACTTTAAATGACACGTCAGTCAGTAATTTCCGCGAATGCACTATGAATGCGATTTTAAACACTCTGTTTCTAGCATAAATTACAGCAGGTCCGCAAGGGTTGTTCGAATTCCGAAGCACAGGGCTTACGAAGTGAAGTCACGAAGCTAAATCGTTTAAGAGCCGTAATTTACCTGACTACAAAATGATGTGTCCTTCGCGTCCGCTACACCGTATCCCACGTAGCTCTATGACTCTGCAAAACACTGTTGCTAAAGCAGAACCAACTAGACAATAGGTATTTAGCCCTGTGTGAATACGAACCTGAGGGTATGTTAGAGAGTACAGCTTGATGCAAGTTCAACGCTTAAGAAAATTCGGTCCGCGAAATGCATATCGGCCCAAATAATCATGCGTTCGTTTGAGATTCGATGGCGTCATTTTTGTGGTAGATCCGTTAGGGCTCTAACTTGTTGGTTAGCCCAGTGAGGAATTTCAGTGCTGAGAGCAGTTTGATGCACGTTCTGTGCTGGTCGTGCATGCTCTTGGCGCCGGTTCTTAGCGACTCATGCGCCATGTGGGTGACGTAAGCAGCGTGGCGCAGTGGAAGCGTGCTGGGCCCATAACCCAGAGGTCGGTGGATCGAAACCACTCGCTGCTAATTCCTTTTTGCCGCTCGTGAAGGCTATCCAGTGCTCCAGGTGATGCATTCTCGCTCCTTCTATGCCACTTTTGACATGGTTGCGCAATGTTTACTCAGTTCATCGAGAGCATCTTCTTGGGGTCCACGTTCCCATGACCACCAAAGACGACAGTTTTTTTCATACTTTCTGAGCAAACTGGCTTCTGACAAAAATTCGAAAGAAATTTCTCGCAGTGTCGGAATCGCTCAAGGTACGTTGTGCTGTTGTGCTTATGTCAAACCCTTCGAATTCTGTTTGGTCTAGTGGGCTTGAAGTACGCGGTAGTGACTCGTTGTGAAGGACGGATATTGGCTTGCCTCATTCTTCATCGGAGAGTCTTCGTTATTAGCGGTTCACGGTCGTCAGGAATTTTAAACTTCACCTGTTATTTTTGATCATGCCTTTTTGTAGTAAGTGACGCCTTCCTCCGAGCCTAGGCAGTGTGAGGTTCCCTGTGCGGATTATAATTTGAATACAGAGGAGAGTTGCCTACCCGCTCTTTTTGAAGACTACGATACCCGGTACGATTGCTGCGCAGTTAGCATATATTCCGCAAACCCCACAGGATTTGTGCTAATGTCGCATTTGAATTCCCTGCATGTCGATGTTCGACCTCCAACTGACCCCATGTGTCCTCGCTTCATGACCTCTTGCTTGAGGTCCGCGTGCCCTCCGGGCAAGATTACGCGCCCGGAAATGCCACCGGACCTGGCTGCAAGTTCCGCTTGCTGAGGAACACCTTGTCGACCACTACGGGAATCGGAACAGAAATTTGCCGGGAGTCGTTGTATGTCACTCACTTTCCGAGCGGATCCGGTTTCACCTGGGGCTGTTTTCATTAGGCGTATCTTCCTCTTCCGTCCGACGGTCGTAGACGGCGGTGTGCCCACGCTAGTGGGACACTGAAACCGTTTGCGTCGTGTTCCGTCTTCGCGACGTCTGTCCTTTAGCGTTTTTTTACAGCGGTTTCGCTTGCAAGGCTTTGCGTTCTCGAAGAGTTCAAACGAGACTTTGCAACCCGATACGCTTGAATGAACTCGCGTTTGAGTTTTCGTTTTCCGGGTCGTATGTAGGTTTGCAGAGCTTTTAAACTTAATGCGCTAATCAGCGATCAGCTGATTAGCCTGATTAGAGCAATCAGTGTGCAGCAGTGTAAAGAATGGTTCCTCGACTTTGGCCTGGGATTCTTGCCCAGACTGAAGGCTAGGAATTCTTGCTGTGTGAACCCTCAAGAAAGGCGTGCGATGGCAGATCCTTATTACGTACTGCTCAGCTTTGGTGCTTTAGCCCTTGAGATATGAGCTTCTTTAGCGCAAGGGTTAACCCACAGAAATCGGGTCGTAAGGAGAATAAGTCCAGGATTGCCTTAATAATCGGGAAGCTTAGCCCGTTATCGAGCTTACATAGGACCTGTACGGACATCCAAGTTTGAGCTCTATACGTCGAGCTCTGGGCCATCGATAGAGTCGGTTGTTTCAAGTAGACAAAATTTTCGTTTCCTTGTCGCCTATGCAAGCCCCTATGACGTTCCCTTATTCGAAAACCTTTCGACATTTTACTCTCTTTGGACATCGTTTCTCTCCATCTTCAAATCCGCCTTTCTCCACAAGCATGATTACCTCTCGCCTCGCAGGACGGATATGCCGTCATGGAGGCGTCTAAACGCCGTTGCCCCTATATTGGCCCTTAAGGCTCTCCATCGCAGCACTTCATGCTGCAGTCGGGGCGCTCTCTCTCATTCGTACGTGTGCGCGACACAGACCGCTCGCGCAAATTTCATTGAATTTTTTCGACGCCAAAGGCACCGCTTTAAGCGGCATGAATCGAAGATTCAACTCGCCGTCGCAGAGGTGCGGGCCGAACCCGTCGAAAGCAAAGAACAAATGAGGAAAAGTTGTGTGCAAATGCGTTAAGGGAAGCGTCTTCTCCTTCTCGCTCCCGGCTCTCGGTGGAACGCCTCGGACGCTTCCCTTGAGAGCGAGCAGCGAGAGCAGAGGCGGCGTAGATTAAGCCCGATGAGAGCGGCGTGGACAAATGCTAATACCCTTGAGGTGGCACTGCATTTTCCGCGTTCCTTGTCACACTCGTCGGTGACACTTTGTTGAAGTTAGGAGTGGGTAATGAGTCGCTTTAGTTGTGGATGTCCCAACATCCATACTTACTTCATTTGATGCAAGTTGTAAGCAAACTCTGGTGGTTGGTCATTTAGGCTGACGCCTTCAGTGAGCCGCACTTTCACATCAAGAAGTGTGGGCCAATGCTTTGATCGCATTAGTTTGGCCGGCTTAAAGCCAAGATCACGACTATGGCTGCATGAATCCTCCTTACTCCTTGCATAAAAGGTTACCTTTCTATGCGACCACGGTGGAGCAATTACCGCTTCTTCATACTCAGTAGCACTTTCTCCGAAGTACTCTTCGAACAGTCGCCTAATTAATATTTGACATTTTGCGCAGATACCCTCGCGTATTCATCCCTCAGTTTCAGCGGTTCCAGCCCGATTCTCGAGAAGATTTGAGCAACGTTTTACCCACTTTGTAGCGCGTTAATCCGCCGTTTAAGCGTCTATTTTTACGCGCCATTATGTGCCGTTTGTTTCGGTCCCATCCGCCCTCATGACCATCGCTACATTTTCAGCGCGAGGATTGTAGCGCGCACCTCAATCCGTCGTGTATGTGACGAGCACAGAGCGAAGCACAACTATCCATTCCGTCATGAGGCCTTTCTCGACAGGCTTCGGAGTCGTCTTACTGGCGGCACTATGCGTGGAAGCGAGATTCAACCTGTACATCACCCGTCAGGAAATGAACCGAACGCTGGGTAAGTATCCGTTCCATGGCTTGACGGCGGATTTTTAAAATTCATGTGATTCTTTGCAAGGAGGTGCAAACTTTTGTAAAGTATGGAACTTCGCTGAGGTTACCCTAGGAAGTAAAATTGCTTCGTAACACTGCCGTATTTCGTCCAAACCTCGAACATTTCCGTTTTCCATGTTTCTAGTCGTTTCCTCCCTTGTGCTTCCCATCGTTTCCCAGTTAAGCGTGACGAACGTGCCAACAAGAAAGGGGATAATCCTCGTGAACTGAGGAAATGAGGCCGAACGGGGAAGTGTAAATAATGGCGCTCGAGTAAACAATGAGCGTTCGCGCTGCGCGCTAATTTGGCCGCTAATTGCGGCCCGAGGAGGAAGCAGGAAAAGCGGGAAATTCGGAGAGGAAAAAAGAACATGTCCACGAAAACACCTTGAAAATTCGCTGGATTGGTTGACGACGAATTGAATACAGGAATTCTTAGGCATACTCGCCGAGCTGCGCTACGTGGACAACGGCGTCGTCAGCGGGTATTCGACGAAGTTCCCGTATCGCATCGACGCCAACATCTCGCACATCGAGTTCACCTGGAATTCCACGGTTGCCAAAGGGAAAGAGGTAACTCCAGCTTCTCTTAGGTTCACGGTGAAACGAACACTCGGCTTTTCAGATTCGCTACTCCGTTCATCCGACCGGAGATTTCGACGTCATTCCCATCCTGCACTTCCCGAAGGAGGGATACCTGCCGAGGAAGACTGAACGTACGTCGCACGACATTAATCTCTGCTCAGTGCCTGAGTTTAGCATTCTCTGTGGAGTACCGATGTGCCGGAAGTCGTGCGGGGCAGTTCCACGTCTTCCTCCACTTCAACGTCTCGTTCCCCTCGGAGCAGAACTTCACCTACTTCACCCTAAAGCAGGAGAAGATCTGCGCGTCGAAGGATGGACGCCGGGCGTTGGCAGGTAGG
The DNA here is from genome assembly GCA_020875895.1 of Aphelenchus avenae. Lineage (NCBI taxonomy): Eukaryota > Metazoa > Nematoda > Chromadorea > Rhabditida > Aphelenchidae > Aphelenchus > Aphelenchus avenae. The sequence goes on from JNEY01000353.1 coordinate 105,534, forward strand.
TAGCGCATTGGGCATTTCCGAGGGCCCCTCAGTCAGCGGAGTAGTGTCCTAGCGTTCCAGCCGAGCCAAGAGGTTTGTAGCATTCCTGGTTCTTGGGTAGGACAAAAGACAATTCCATTTTTGGTACCTTTAAGGCCACTTGCAGTTGTGCGTCCGTACTCTTTTGGCGCATAGCGTGAGTTGTTCGCACTTTGCAATCCGGAGTTAATCGACGCCAGCTTTCCACAAGATTTATGTGACTCACTCGTGGGTATCAATGTGCGAAACGTAATTAACTAGCATCTTTCGCCGACCGCATTCGGAAAGAATGAGGGCGCAAATTGCATCTGCAGAGTGAGCCAGATTAAGTGAGGGCAAGTAGAAACTGACTGCTTAGAGACAGTGTGTAACTTCCGTAAAGGGCGAATGGCCCGCGTCCCGAAGGTTCCCGGTCTCGGCCGTTTTGAGCAGGGTAAGCGCGACTAAAGATGCACCTGGGTCTGCCTTTAAGCCTACAGCATTAAGACTTCTTGCACACAGGACCTCGTCTTATGATACAACTTTCAGGGAGCCTTGACGACACGGATCCCCATGGCCTTCGGATGGACTCTACCGGAACCAGCGAAGTGCTGTCATCTTCGCAACTCTGGTCTCTTGCCGCTCTTTGCGTCGCAGCGGTGATCGCAATCGTCGGAACGCTGCTCTGCATCTACCTGCGCTCGAATCGCAAGGGGCGCTTCTACGACGATCGTCATGGCGGATCGACGGTTGCCTCATTTCCGTAAGCGGTTACTTCTTGTACATAGCTATTTGTGCTTAGATTGATGAATGGGAAAGTCATGTTGATAATGACCTCTTCCTTAGCTCTAGTTTTCAGTCTAGCGACTTGTAATGCGCCATAATCGCCTTTTGTTGCTTTCAGAACCAAGGACACGAGCCTCTTTGACACTGCGAGTACGCCGTTCCTTGTGCCCTCCGTCACACCGCTCATCAAGACTACAAGTAAGCGCCATTGTCATATTCGACGTGTGTAAATTCGTTGGTTTAAGGCCCGAAACTCGCAGCCCTGACGGTACTGGGAACCTCCAAAGAACCGAAGATCATCTTCCAGCGAAGCAACGTCGTGGACATTAACAACGCGCTGGTGGAGCTGAACGCGGACCGGAACCTCTTCCAAACCATGCCGTTCGTCGAGCTTGAAGGCAGCTTCGGCGAGGTGCGCTGGGCGATTTGGCGCCAGAATGCGGGCGGATTCTCCGGGGATATCGACGACGAGGAGGACGGAGCGAACGAGGACACCGCGGTGATCTGCAAGACTCTGAAGCACAAGTCGGACAAGGCCCATTTCAGCAGTTCCTCAAGGACGTGCTCGTGTTCCACAACGTCCCGCCGCATCCGAACCTGGCGCAGGTAGGCATCAAGAATCATGAAGGAGGAATAAGTGCATGTGCTGCTTGAGAACCGCTCAGCTAAAATTGGGGACTTGGCTTTAAAAAAACTTTTGAAAACTCAAACGATGCGCATTCGGTTCATTGGTTCGAAACTGCCCAGCGTTCCAGTATCGTGGGCCGCCAACATTGGGGTGACAGCACGTTTGTCGCAAACATGTGCTTCACAGGCCTCAGTTTCGACTTTAGGTCATCGCCGCCGCGACCTTCGGCAACTTCAACAACCCGGACAGCGTGAAGGACTTCCCACTGATCTCCTACCGCCACCAGGGCTTCGGCAATCTCAAGAAGTTCCTACTCACCTGCCGTGGCGCCACTCCCGAGGAGGACATGGCCAACGTGGCGAGCACGAGTAGCGGCATTCGACCCGGAACTTCGAGCAAGAACACCAGTAACAGCGGGTACAATCAGACGCTGCGGACGCACGACCTCGTCTCGATGGCGATCCAGGTCCTCAAGGCGGTACAGCACCTGCACCGGTACGGCGTGATCCACAAGGACATCGCGACGAGGTAAGCATGGAACAGTGCTTTGGATATTAGCGAACTTAAGACCGACCGTACCGTACTGGTATGATACGGAGTACGGTACGGCGGGTGAGTCCAGTATGGAGTACGGTACGGCCAGTCAGTCCAGTACGGAGTACGGTACGGCGGGTCAGTCCAGCACGGAGTACGGTACGGCGGGCCAGTCCAGTGCGGAGTACGGTACGGATCTAGTCTTCTTGGTACTTAGCACTAGTTCGGTTCATACCGTACCGTAGTACGGACTTGTACTCGTACTTTACTGCTACAGTACTGGGTGGGTCAGTACGGTACGGCTACGGGTTTCCGTTCTCCTACATAAAACTAACAGCACCGTCTTGCTTCAGGAACTGCCTCGTCGCGGAAGTGCCCATCGCGCTCGGCGATCGACTAGCGGTTCAAATCAGCGACAACGCGCTAAGCAAGGACCTCTTCCCGGAGGACTACCAGCTCTCCGAAGGCGGCGTCTTGCGGCCCCTTCGATGGATGTCTCCGGACGCTATGCGCAGTAACGTCTACAACAGCGCCTCCGACGTGTGGGCCTTTGCGGTGCTCGTCTGGGAGCTGTTCACGTGCGCGAAGCAGCCCTACGAGGACCTGAACGTGGACGACCTGGAGGAGTCGCTGAAAAAAGGCGTCCGGCTCGGCCAGCCCTACAACTGCCCCGATGACCTGTAAGCATTTCGGCTAGCTTTGCCCACAAATGTACTTAAACATCTTCGAACTTTGATGGTAATTCAGGTACGCGCTGATGATCTCCGCGTGGGACAAGGACCCTCTGGAGCGGCCCAGCGCGAACGCCCTGCTCAGCAAGCTGATCGACTTCACTCAGCAGTTGCGGAAGTACATCTAACCGCTCAACGGACGCACACATGCCTCGTCTTGATTCGGTCACAGCTTTAGGTCTCCTAAACGGGTCACCTCGTCTCGCTTTAAGTCCTGTTCTACTGCATGCTTGTAGCTCCCCTTGAACTACCCTTAAGCAATATCCGTGCCAATTGTATTTTCTCCTCCCTTGTAATTGTCGTTCTCGTATTATTTCTTGCCCCTTTTATATCCTTTAGTCCTGCAATTTTCTGCCCTTCTTGCAAATGATTTAAGCGATCGATCTCCTTGTTCTTCGTAACCCATTGTCTCTGCATTCTCGTGTCGCCTTTTAAGGTTAGTGAGCGTCCTTAGCGTCTCCACACCGCCGAAACTTCCCTCCCCAAAGTAGGGTCTAACGCATGCCGGTGATCGTGAAGCTTATGATGTAATAAAGATTCCTAAGTATCGAACTTGCGCTTTTTTTGTTCATTTGGTTCATTTGTTACCCCGGGTCTTGAGGCCACAAGGAAGCCCACGGTGTCCATAGTTCCCATATATTATTGACGCAAAAAGACTGACCGACGGTATCATGCCTCTCATGAAAATTTGTCATTGCATAATGCAGGTTTCGCTCAAATTAAGGAAGTTCCTAGAGGGCAGCCGCCACCGACAGTTTATCCACTTTGAGGGTCGGCCAAAAATCGTAACTGGCACGGCGAAGCGGCGACTGTCTATGATAAGTCAGCGGTATAATCATGCTTATGACTCTTTGTTGTGCTCCATGGACGAATAAAGGGCACAGAGTGAGTCGAAACTTCTCTTGCAAACTGCAAAACTGCAGCACTAATCGTAGTTATGTCCGCGTTGTTTCGACAACCAATGTTCGTGTCGCAACTGCGATGACGTGTATAGCAGTCTTTTAAGGATACCCCAATGCGGTGACTTCTCTTACCATCATAGTGAATGCTATTTGGTGTATAAATTGGCCTCTCATGCGTTCCCGTCTGAAGGCCGTATTTTGCCTCTCCGATTGCAATATCAACAAGTGTAATTAGCTGGAGGAACGGACTGCCGTTCCGAATGTGTTTTGTACTTCACTGTCTCAAGAAATGCCCGTGACGGTTGCCCGCTCCATGCCAAGCGTCCAATAAACCTTTTCGCACGACCGTACTGTGCTAAGGTGAGGCAGTCCCCGGTACTAAGACCGGGTCATGAGAACCTAGTTCAAACAGTCGGCTTGGACGCGGATCGTCTAAGCGCGACAGTTGGCGTTATCTTTGTTTACACACCAGATTAACCGTGAAGAACTCGGCGAGAATATAAGAGTCAGGCACGCTAAATCGGCCATTTGTAACTAAGACTCGCGTTTCACGCGTTTGAATTGCTGGTTTTCTTCAAAATGGGAAAGTTCGATGGAAAGGTTGTGATCGTTACAGGTAAGCATCTCTCGGCCATCTGGCCCTTAAACTTCGAATGAGGAAGCAAGGTATTGCCTAAACTTGCTGAAACCGGCCGGGTCCGCTTGCTTTATAGCCTTTTGACGACCTTACCATCCTCGCTAAAGGCTTTATGAACGTTGTCGCTATATCCATTGTAATGGTAATGCGATGTCGAGACACCACAGTTCCAAGCTTTGGAATATGCGCTTCTGGCATGTGATTCTCCATGCAGAAAACGAGATGTGTTTAGGCTCAAGTGCTGGCATTGGACGTGACGCTGCAATCGAATTCGCGAAAGAGGGCGCTTCCGTCGTCATCCATGGACAGTCGGAAGAACGACTCAATGTAGGTTTTTCTTAAACCCTTCAAAGGAGAGATCCAGGGTTCAGGAGACCAAAAAGCTCATTAGCGAAACCGGTGTCGGCGACGACAAGATAGCATGGGTGCTCGGTCCGCTGGATGAAGAGGGCACGCCGAAGAAGATCATCGACGCGGCCGTCTCCAAATTTGGCAGCATACACGTCTTGGTAAGTTACTACGCGCGACCGACAACATACCTAGTTTATTGGAAGCGGTTGATAATTTTTTCGCACCAATTGTTTTTGGTCAGAAAATAAATATGTTTCCCTGGACGCTAGTTCCAAGCGGCCATTTGCCATGCTGCTTCGCCGACATTAGTAATCTTCGGAACTGTGGGCTGCGACTTGTCTCTGCCTTTTAGGTCAACAACGCTGGCGCGGTCGGGAAGCCGGCCACCGATCCAGACTCTCTCGACAACTATGATTTCCTCTTTAAGGTTAATTTGCGAGGGTATGTTGAGAACATTCAATCCGTACATAGTGTGCTTTAACTGACCGACAGCCTTAACTTCCGACTCAAACGATTCGTTTCGCGTATTTTAGCGTCGTCGCTTTAACCCAACTTGCGATGCCGTACCTGCAGAAGAACCACGGGAATGTGATCAACGTGAGCAGTTGCGCCGCCATTCGTGCCTACCCTGCGACGATGTTCTACTGCATGACGAAGGCCGCGTTGGATCACTTCACTCGAACCGCAGCACTCAAATATGCACCGAACGTTCGCGTGAATGGCATAAAGTAATGTCGTCCTAGGGCTACGAGTACAACCGCATACGATTTAGTCCGGGCCCGATCGAGACCTACATTGTTCAGCGAAACAATCCAACACCGGAGCAGGTCGATGAGGTACGTCGCATTCCGAAAACGTTTGTTCGTCCCTTGAGAAAATGACCTAGCAGATGGTCGGTATGGAAATAAAGAAGACTTGATAGGGGAAGGTGAGGTCCCCTATCAAGTCTGCCTGCACTAAACATTGCCAATCTTTTCGCCATCTGCTAACTCGGTGGTGGACGACAGTACCAATGTGGATTTCAGCTGCGAGTATGGTGGAACCGAAACACGGCGCTCGGTCGCGGTGGCTCGGTTTCGGAAATGTCGACCATACTGAAGTTTTTGGCTAGTGACGACGCATCCTTCGTGACCGGTGCTTGCTGGACCGCGGACGGTGGCATGTCCGTCGTGACGGAACCGTTTGACCTAAAGAAACTCTACGATTCTTAGAGTAAGACCCTATGTCTACTCGTTCCAGTTATGTGTAACTTTCTCTCAGTCGCATTCCAGGCACTACAAAAGTGCCGTGCTAGGCGTAGTGACCAGCTTAAGTTTTGCCGCTGACTGATTGTCCTTCTCGAAAATAAAACACTACCAGATGTATGGCTAAGAGAGGCATGCCTCTACATGCATCATGGCACGCCATACAACATGCGATGTTTTGGGTACTGACTTCCAACTTCCACTTAGTGCGCACTTTTGAGTCCTTTGTCTTCATGACTGGGAAACGACCCTTAGCGTACGTACAACCCCGATCAGAATACTCGTGGTTTTTACGAAGCGATGATGATGCTAGGATGCTAAGCGAGCCGTACATGACACGACAATGTGTCAGCCGTTAGAGGGTGTCTGTGCGCGCATTCAATCAAGGCAAAGGAATACCTCGCATGAGACAAAGGGTCGTTGCAAGAAGACTAAGACTTCCGTCGTGAATGGCGGGCGACGTGTTTATGCTTGTTAGAGAAGCGGCCTAAGCGCATCACAATCATAGTTTCCGGATTTTGAAAAAGCGCAACCGTAACCGCAACCGGGGCTCTACCGAAAATGGCAACCGCAACCGGCCTTCTTCAAAAATGGCAACCGCAACCTCAACCGGTTGCCCTCAAAAATGGCAACCGCCACCGCTAATTTGCGTTGAATCCTAAGAGAGTCCAGCATATTATAGCAATCATTTTCCTCAACCGGTGGTCCGTAAGAATGGCAACCGCAACCAGGGTCTTAAAAAATGGTAACCGCAACCGGAACCGGTGGGGTTGCGGTTGCGGTTGCCCCACCGGTTGCCACGGAAACTATGATCACAATCGTGTAAATGGCGGACCACCCGTACTTGTACGTAGTGACCAACAACAAGGGACACATTGCGTCGTCCGTAGCTAACAGTTCAATACGCGTGTTTGAAAGTGATACTCCATTACTTTGAGCGCATGTCTTAATTTGCCAGAAATCTACATGCAATGTGGTACATTGCTCTTGTAAACTTTGCGGTGTGCTTTGAGAGACGGTAGGACCACAGCACGTTTAATGCTTCCTGGCTTCATCCCGCACAACATGGTTCATTGGTCGCGTCCGTCAGCCGGTTCCGCGAATCGATTGCTCTCCAAAGTACGCGTCCATTTTCCCTCGAGTTCCTCTCGTCGCAACGGGGTTCTCACCCAGCGCCTCCAAGGTCCCCGGCGGCCCGCTGTGCGCTGCGCCCCTAACGGGCGCCGTGTGACCGGCTTTCGCGGACAACGCGAACTGAGAGCCGGACCCGACGACCTCAAGCACCCCATTTCCCCGCCAACCAGCAACCACACCCGCGGACAGCGACCGCCGACCCAATGGTCTAGAGAGGGGAACGCGCCACGCGCATTGCACATTCGTCCGCTTGCCGCTTGCTTCCCGGTTCCAGATGGTGGTTCCTTACGGAAACACTTGCAAGACTTATTTGCTTCCTTAACCGTCACACTTGTTTGTTTCGAGCGAGACCATGCAAATCTGTTACGCAGTGGATTGTAATTTCCCATGCTAATTCGTTTCTGACTCTAAAAGTCTAAATTCTCTAAGAAAACAGCTATTGTTAATATCAGTTTTGAGTGAAAAGTTGAACCAGAAAGATCTATTGGTTAGTTCTTGTTGTTTAGGCTCAGTTTCTCAAATTTGTTCTGCTGTTTTCGAAGCAGGTAAAACCTGATTGCTCCTGGCGTCTCAAGTGTCCCTAGTTTACCTAAATTAGCCGAACTGATCCCCATGCGTCTAAAGCAACGCTGGAAACGATCCGTCACATATTGCCACATATTTTGTGATGCAAAGCGTTGGCATCTCTCCACTCTCCTCAACTTTCCCTATACTTCGACGCTTAACCTGTCCTTCGCGCATCATGAACTTGACTCCGGAAGTATCCATGAGCATATCGGTCGCGTTAGTTGGACCAAATCATGCAATATTAGGTTAGGTTCAGGCGACATGAATGCCGATGAAGACGCTTTGCTTCGCCAACTCGCGAGTTCTCTGCACGGCGATGCCGCTCCGACGACACCCAGCAGCTCGACAATTGTAAACGGGAACGGCGAAACCAGCAGTACCACTAAGAAGGCGTTTCCAGTACGATCCTACTGCTGGAACTACGTGACTCGGCTGCCGGAAGGCAACATGAGGTATCCTCAGCGAATGTGTGAAGCGGAAACTAAACTGGAACTTGCAGGTGCAACATCTGCAACACCATCCTTCAGAGCCACCATACGACGAATGCGAAGAAGCACATAGCTGCTAAGCATGGAATCAAAGGTGCAACAATCGCTGCCTATAACGATAACCTACGCGCAACGTTTAGGCGGCCCGCCACCGACAGGAGACGGGCAAGCAGAGTTCATGGACTGTTTCGACTCACCGCAACCTTCCGATCAGTCGCTGATCCTCAACGACATCACGATGACGTCTTGTGCGAGTCCGCTTCCAGCCGAGTGCTACACACCACCAGCGAAGAAGATGAACCTGGAGCAGTCCATTTTCGACTTCGTGCAGTCCGCCTTGGGAAAGTCGGTGGACGTTCCGTCGACTTCACAGTCATCACCGGGCGAGAAGCAACCTAAGGGGTAACTGGTTGCTTTCCATGCCCAATTGGAACCACACTCTTCAGGGACGTGAAGTTGACAGATACGGAACTGCGAGTGGTCAAAATGCTCTCAAATCCGAAGGTTCCTGCAAGCTTAGTTGAAGACTCAGACCTGCGTGAGATGCTACTCAGCGGACAGGACAAGGGTTCCCAGACAAGCATGGACAAAGCCAAAGTAACATGAATGTACTCACGTCACCAGACGGTACCTCCTGTGTTTCCGGTACCTTCCACCGTTGCTGAAGTCGAGGACCTTCTGTCAAGAGCACTGCGCCACCTGAAGTTGAGAATAAACTCTCAACTACGCTCATCAGCATCCTCTCTTTCGATATCGGTTCACGCGTGGCGACCGTCCAACGACGAGACCGACGCTTTGGTAGCTGTAACTGCGCACTTCGTCGACCATACACTGTGTCCGGCAAAGGCCCTACTCGGCATAGAAGTCCTGGCAGGTGACAACGTAAATGCGCAGTCCCTCAAAGCTCTCGTGGATTCGATGCTGGAATCCTACGGCATCGACGAGGAGCAGATCTTTGCATTCGTCACCGACAACTTGTCCAGGATTACTTCTTGGCAAGACGGTATGCACCACAGCATGTGTAGAAAGCCTGGCCCAAGAAGTGAGTGTGCTTGGAAGCAGTGAGTTTTAGACATCACTGGCCTTATAACGGAAACGGCGACAAAGTTCCGACCGACCGACGCTGGGATCGTTGTAAAGGTTGACACAGACGGAAGCTTCAAGTTACACAAAGCCGAATCTGCTTCATCCAAACTGGCTTCACCGCTCGTGGAGGAACCACTCGAGGTTTGACCATCTTCACCTTGAACCGGTCTAAGTGATTGTCTTAGGACGATTTCATGAGCTACGATGCGTCAGAGGCGAAGATGTTCGAAACATACCGCAAACGAATAGAGTGCTTTCCGCTGGCACTACAACGGTGCTTGCAAGAGCTAATCCAAGGCAACCTTGCCGACAACAAACACCTCAGCGTAGCTAGGAGGTTGTCATCGAGCACAGGCGGTTGGCTCGGGTACTACACCGCTGCTCAACATTCACTGGCGGAGGTGGACGCCGATGACCCGCTAAGCGATGAAGCAGCCTTGTTCCTGAAGGACTTTGTGCAGTTGCTGAAGCCGTTCTGTGATACGCTTGCTACTTTCGCGTCAGCCTCACCAACACTCTCTGTCGTGTACGGGCACGTGCAGAACCTCTTCTACCACTTAGACACGGCATTCCAAGTAAGTTACCCCATAGAAATAGACCTTCATACTTAGTTGTTGGTTGCATGATGGGCTAATTATGAGCAATAAACCGTGTTTAGACTTCCGACGAGTCCCTTCTTCAGTTCCGTAGCGAGCTCAAAAAGGCACTGCACGACAAATTCGACCATATCGTTCGGCCGGGCAGTCCCTACGGAATCGCCGCCTTGCTGGATCCATGCGAAGCATTCTGCGTTGAAGCCGAAGCCTTCCAGTCCAACAAGTCTCTGCTCTCGGCGGTTCGGAAGTACTACACAGCCGGTACGAATGAGCGGAAGAATTCGGATCCGCCACCAACGGTTCAGTCGACCTCTTCGACTGGCGTCAGTGGGCACGTGGTCCATGCTCCGGTGACCCATCAGTTTACTGCTCGCAACGGTGCTTCCAACAGCGTCGTCAAGGAAGAGCCGGTCAGCGTCTACGACGAACTGGCAAGAAGCCCCTCCCGTCCGAGCTCCACCGCATCCCCGGACTCCGCTCAGTCCAGCTCGGAGCGGGTCAACGACAACGGCACACCGAGCTGCTCCGCCACTGGACCGATGTCCTATCGAGATCGAATGCTGGCGCTACGACGTGAGGAGAAGTTGCGCAAAGCGGCCGAGCAGAACGACCTTCCGTCAAGAGTGGTCAAGGAGCACCTGGAGGCAGTGATCGAGCCCTGGGACGCGGAGCCGATGGGGTTCTGGAGGAGCAAGGTCCATCCCGATGTGGTAAGGTTTTCATCTGGTTTTCTCGCTGGAAGAAGGCTCAGTTTCGTCTGAGGTGATCACAATTCGTAATTGCGCCCGTTTTAGATACCACTCCGCAAATGCGCGTTAGACCACTTAGCGATCCCTGCGTCCCCGAGCAGTGAACCAGAATTCGTCATGCGAGAGATGGTCCGTCATTTTGCCAGCGACAGGCATCCCGAGGAGGAGCTAAGCTTTAGCAAGATTTGCGAGAAGACCGTTGTCTACCTCAATCGCCATTTGTTGTAGGGTGCGGGGATTACCTTGTTGCATGCATTGTTTTCGAGGAAATAAATCAAGTCACTTAGAGGACCCTCTTGAAACTACGTGATAATCATGGCGAGGAAGGGTGAGGGAATGTGCTTATCGGGAAACAAATGGATTTGTGGTTATTTGCTAGCTGCTGACCGTAGTCGCAGCGGTCACGCGAGTTTGTGACCTTCGAAAGCACTTGAGTCTCGGGAGTGCTTGAGCACAACGTCTTGGTAGCATCGCATAAAGAAAACGTTGTCAGAGGGTTGACTACCGTGATGCAAGCGGTTCCCATGGGCATGAATGCCGACATCGAGCAAGGGCACAGTAAGCACTGTTTCGGTGAAGTATAAAGTTCACTGAAGAAAAGTGAAGTGAACTAAAATGAAGTGAGGTCGGCATCGACTTCACTTCACTCCGGCAAAAACCCACTTCGTTGGAAACAGTGACAGCAAGCAACAGATGGATACAATGAAGAAGACAAGTGGTATACCACTTGTTATCAGAGTTTCCACACAAGTCCTCTCAGACGCGCTAAGCATTTGTGCATTTTATGACTGTATTTAGGAGACGCTAGTCGAGACCTTGCTTTGTTGTATATTCATTCACTAGCAATTCGTGGGTGCCTCGTGGTGATCACGGATCCACAAGCGTTGTAATGCGAGTTTATTGCCATATGAACGGATGAGACAGGCCATAGAAAACCAACTTGTGACGTTTACCAAGAGAGTGTGGTCCGGTCAGAGAGCAGGGCATAATGCGAGGAGAGACAACAACAAATATTGGAGCGGATAAAGCCCAGAGAAGAAAACCAATAAGCGGGGGTGGGTGCGTGGGTAACATGCGTAAATGAGGCTGGATGGTGCGGAGTCCGCTCCTAGCGGTACGGAGAGCGAGAACGGCTGCGGCTGTAGGAGCGACGACGCGGCGAACGCGAGCGGCCACGACGACGCGGACTGCGGCGCGGCGGCGAACGGTCGTGACGGCTAAAGATGGAGAAGGAGTTAGGTTGCACAGAAGGAGCAGCAGCAGAACTTACCCAGGACCGCCAGTGCGAGTGACCGAGTAGTCGACGCGCACCTTCATGCCGTCGATGATTGCGTCCATCAGATGCTCCTTGGCCTGAAACGCATCCGTCAATTCATTGAACAGTGTAGTGAAATTGCGTCAAAGTGTTTGAGCTTACCCGAGTTGCGTCGCGAGTCTGCACGAAGTAGACGAATCCAAAACCACGCGAGCGTCCCGAAAAGCGGTCGTAGACGAGCTCCACGGACTCCACCTGAAATCCCACGTTAAGCGGATTCAGGACAGGCAGCGTTACCTCTCCATACTGTCCGAAGATCTTCTTCAGGTCGCGCTCCGTCGTGTGAAGGCTCATGCCGAACACGCCCAGGCAGCGGTTCGGCTCCGGGTTGTCGCGGCCGTCGTAGTAGCGGCCTCCTCGTCCTCCTCCTCCTCCACCGCGTGGCGGCGGCGGACGGCTGCGGTATCCCGGAGAGCGGCTGAAAGTACTTCACGTTAGGCGCTCGAATTATCGTTAAGTTAGCCAACATAAATAACAATAAAATGAGCGTAGGATGAACACGGAAGGCAGAATTTATGAGAGGAGGGTTGGCTGACGAGCAAGTGATGTTTAGAAGAGAAGACTGCTCCCCCCTGACACCGGAACTCATGTACCGGATGCAGAGGGCAACGTCGTGTGCACAGGTTGCTCAAAGAGTTCGATGGGTATCGAGAGACACAACGATGCGGAAGAAGGAGTAAAGTGCATACGCTGGCAGAGCGGAGGATGCACGTTCTGCTTGAGGAGAATTTCTGCTTGCTTGTTTTGAGGAGGGCTTGTTTTCACCGCGCATTGCTCTTCACCTTCTCCTCATCTTCACCTTCTTCAACTGTGATTTGAGAATTTGTGCAGAGCTTTGCGATTCAGTGAACCGGACTAAAATGCGTTTAACGACAAACGACGATAACGTGCGCAGTTAGATGGACATTCAACGTAATGGCTAGATAGTAAGCTGACCGGCATACCTGCGGCTGCGGTAGGAGCGACGCGGAGAGCGGCTGTAGCTGCGGCGGCGGTCACGCGAGCGAGAGCGGCTACGGCTACGACTGCGTCCCTTGGAGCGCTCTCGGGACGGGCTTCGCGATCGAGAGCGGTCCGATGCCGCTTCGTCCTTCACGCCGTTTTCCTAAAATATACGAGAATTATCTGTGAACTTCTGTGCACGCCTGTCAAACTGAGCAATTTTTGTTGTGTTCACTTTTTATCATGCATGCACAAGCGATACAACTGAGCTTTGCACAAAGTCAGTCTTTATCAGTCCAATTTCATGCGTAAGCAACGTGCTGAGCAAGCGATTTCCTTGCGCAGAAGGACTTAGAGCAATTTTCAAAAAGCTTCTTCAACTGCAGACACTTGGCAACAGGATTTTAGCAACGTGGTGTAAAATTTAAGCTTACCCTGTAGGAGCCACCCATCGTGAATCGTACGGACGTCGAGAATAATAATGTCGCGTTTAAGTGCTTTCGCTAATAGCAATGAAGCCAGCGCGCCCGTTCTGAGCGTTCTTTAAAGCGCTGAAAGGTACGGTATTCAATCGGCCGTTGCGGGACACGAGTCGTTCAAGCGGAAGCGTATGCGAGGCCCTATCCGCGGAACGGTGATCACTGACCAGGAAATATAGTGAACTATCCCAACGAATAATACGCGCCCGCCATAAAAGCATGAGAGGGTTTTCTCCGTAGACACCTAGTTCGTATGCTGCATGAATCGAAGAAAGCAAAGACATGAGGCACTTTGCCGGGGTATAAGGTAGAACGCTAAGTAGGATCGGCAGCCGGACCGTAATTACGGGCCGTAATCTAACCCATAACCGCAAAATTCATCGCTTTGTGGAAAGCGGGCGCAGTATGCCGGTTCATACATAGCACTGGTCTGATGTTTGCGCAGCTTGCTATTGTTGATACCCGCCAAAGCCTATTCATCGCATCGGTGATTAACTTTTGCAGGGTTGATGCAAATGCGATTCGCAGGCTTTTTGAGTTTCATACCATAAGAAAAGCTTCAAGTAACAAGCATTCCTAAAGCTACCTGGCTACCTCACGAGGAACCAGTGGCGTACCGACAGTGGGGGCAGGGGGGGGGGGTCATGCCCCCCCCCCCTAAATTTCGGAGGGACACGAAAAGTAGCAAAGGGGGGACCCTTATGTTCGCGGCGGCCGAAGGCCGCCGCGAAAATATGGTAAGGGGGTACCAAGGGGCAGTTTTTTCGGCGGACAGGAGGATGCTCGGTACGCCACTGCGAGGAACTGCCAAGTAAAATTATAGGACGAAGTGCGGTCGAGTGCATTTTACGTACAGAGAAGCCGTCCGTCCTTGCACATCTTCTCAAAATGCATGGATATGTGGTACGATTCGCAAAGACGCTAATCAGCTAGTCATCCACTATCTTCTAGACGCAGGGTTACTGAATGCCAAATTGTACGAATATTTACTTCCTAACGTCACGAAGGGCCGAAGTACATTATTTGCATAGGGACGACTCTTTTAGCACTACTTCTAGGCTCTCTTCGGCGTCTGTGCGGCCAGGTCCCGGACGATATCGACGATCTTCTCGCGGGGCACGTTCTCCAGCGAGACGCTCTGCTCCACGCCGTACTCGTAGCGGGCCCAGATCTTCGGCGAGATTCCGGAGCACTCGCGGATGAGGATCGGGAAGTCGAGGTTGTTCTTCTTCAGCGGTACGTAGTCCTTCTCGATGAACTCGCGCACGCCTCGGCTGGCGGCGGTTGTCTGGCACAGGTGAATGCGCAGTTCCCGGAGGGCGCCCTGCGCGAGTCGCATTGCTTGAGCCATCTCCACGCTCCCGTTGGACGGTGGTCTAAATTCCAGAATACAGACCACGTTAAAAAAGTTCCAAGAAGTAAAGGTGCCAAAAAACAATAAGCGTTGGGCCATATTCAGCAGAATAGAACAATCAAGAGAAAAAGCTAAACTTTGACATAATTGAGCTACTTGCTTCAGTCTATACTGGTTGCTAGGGAGAGTTCGTAAGTGGGTATGTGTTGGCGTTTCTTTACCAGCTCGTCTACCTCCACGCTTTCGCTTTCGTATAGAACAAGTTTATTATTAATCGACCAGCGAGAACCGCTATCACACAGTTATCGCACATGAACAACCACGTAAGAGCGCATAATTTACAGCGTGCATTTCATGGGAAGTTGTTAGAGATTTATCGGGAGAATGGGACGACTCTACCGGTCCTTTGGAAATGCAGTCGGGGACAAAGTTTGGAAATGACAAGGTGACAAAGTGGGTGAAAATTGGCACAAGTTCCTTGCAAGTATGGTTTGGTTTAGGACTTGTTGAAGACGAATGGCGAGGGAATACGAAATCGTTCACGTGCAATACGGATCTCAAATTTCAGTGAATTCGCGCTCAGAAGCGCACTGTGCCGTTCTTCTTGTGCGAAATGGCGTCGAGTATGGCTTGCCGCTTGGCGTGATATCTTGCGCGCAGCGCGTTCAGGTCTGCGTCCATCTGCTTCTCGAGGCGTTCCTTCTCCGCTAGCAGCTGTTCGGTGGATAGTTGAGTTAGCTAAATTCGAAGATGAAGCATGTCCTGAGCTAATACCCGGCTTACGAAGTTGTAGTCGCCCTGCGGATCGTTCATCGCCTTGTGGAATGCACTGTCCACTGTCGAGTAGTTAACATTCGACATGCTCGGCGCGGATGGCTGGCTCTGAGGCGCAGCCATTTGCTGCTGCGCGTTCTCGTACGACGGTGGCGGGACGATGGTGCCGTCATTGTGGTAGTGATTCGCGGGAAGCTGCTTCGACTGGTCGAACGCTAGGTAGTCCGTGTTGTTCGAGCGAAGCGTGTCGTCTCCGAGGTTCAGGTTGCGAGCCGCTGTAGCAAGGGATTCCGCTGTTGAATCGTACTGGTGTCCTGAAGGAAAGCTTTAGCTTAATTTTTTACACAACCGTCATGCAGCATGCATGCCTGCAGTCATGCGTACCAAACGGACCACATGATATGGGGCGACGAAAAGTTCAGACAGCACTCCATGCTGTGTGCAGTCATGCGTGCTACCTAACCATCCGCATACAGAAGCATGTAATTTTCCTGTCGCAACGAATAAGTCTAACGACGGCATGCTTATAGTCACGTGTACAAGTGCATGCGCGTCATGCTGGAAATCCAGTATCTGTTTACACGTGTGTTGTAGCCCACAAATAGCTGCCCACGGTAGAAGTTCTCGTACTACCCGCTAGCGTCGCTACTTGCGCGTTAGCGCGTGCAATAGGCTAGCGATGGCCGCATTGTTACTAATCGGCGTCCGTGCTTACCCCTTTCCAGCGTGTCGTTGTGAATGAGCGTCCCGTCATCGTAGTCCATACCCGTCCCTCCCGGAGGCCGATACACGGGCCTAGCACCGTTGGCTGCTCCGCCTGTCCGCACAAGTGTGCCGTCCGCATTTGTCGGATTGTACTGAAATTCAAGATTGGTTGCGGATCCACGCACCACAATGCATACCGGGTCTTGAAGCAGGTACTGAGCTGCGATCTCCTGCGCGTCCGCGATCATTGCTCGAACCACTTGCGCTCCTTTCGCGTTTACGATGAAGTCGTGCTAAAGCATGTTTTAGTCGACTTAGAGGGACCATTTCCCCACCTGAAGGAGTTCATCTGCCGTTGTCCGCTCATCCGGGTTCTTCACTAAGCACTTGGAAACAAAGTCGTTCAACGTTGCCGACCATTCATCGGGGTTCTTCAGCGTAGGTGGCGGTTTCGTCGGAATCATGAAGATCGCCTGAACGACAAGGTTTGAGCCGAATTTAGTACGAATGCTTTGACGTACCCGCATCGGATGAATCTCGGCATATGGAGGTTTTCCTTCAGCCATCTCGATCGCAGTGATGCCGAGAGACCTAAATGCTTGAAATTTATACTGGCTTTTGCAGAGAGGTAACGTACCAAATATCGGCTTTGGTATCATAGCCAATTTCCTGGATCAACTCAGGCGCCATCCTAAACAGGGCTTGTAAGCAAGTGGATGGAGCTTATTTCGCGAGTTTGATGGTGCTAAACTCACCAAACAGGCGTGCCAATGACGGTGTTCCTTTTGGCCATCGTATCCTAAGATCAAGACATTATCCAAGAGCTCTTCTTCCAACGTTATACCGTTAGTTGCCCGGCGACGCCGAAGTCCGCGAGCTTCGCATAGCCGTCCATGTTAAGGAGGATGTTACCCGCCTTGATGTCGCGGTGGATCTTCTTCAACCCGTGAAGATAACTCAACCCGTTGAGTGTGTCCCTCAGAATGGCGCTCATTTCAAACTCGTCCAGCGTCTTCCGCCGCAGCCGCATTATGTCGGAGACGGAGCCAGCACCGCAGTACTCCATAACAATCTAAGAACCAAGCGTGAACACCTTTGTAGGTGCGTTTGGAAGAGGATGCGTACCCACAAGTCGGAGTTCTTGAAGTAGGACCCGTAGTACTTGACGACGTAGCGACTGTCGCACTGCTGCATAATGGTGATCTCCTTGATGATCTCCTGCAGGTCCGTGTCCACGGGCACCTTCTTGATGGCGAGCGCGAAGCTGGAGCTCTTGTGGATCGCCTTGTAGACGCAGCCGTACGAGCCCTCGCCCACCTTGCTCACCACGTCGAACACCTCCTCCGGCGACAGGTTTAGCTCCGGCACGCTGAGCTTGAAGGAGTTCCTGGAAATATTAGCGTTTGACGATGCCTTCCGATGCGTGACATACGGGTCTGGCGTGACGCTGGTCTCGCTGCGGGCCGCTGCGGCTGTCCCTGTCGCGGAGTCGCCCATGGACGACGACATCGCTTGGTTGGCTAAAAGATTCTGGTCGTTAGATACTTGAAATGCATATTCGAATGCGTGTCATATCAAGTGCACGAACGGAACTCAACGATATGGAAAACTCAATGGAACACAAGCGGTGACGAACCAGTTCACGGTGGAAAGAAAGAAATTAACAAACGAGCAGGAAAGGTCGTCGCTAGAATGGAACGATGTGGTAGAAGTATGCCAAATGCACTCATCGACTAATGACTTCAGAGGTTTCCTGTAGGATCCAAATTCTCGCATGTTATTTTAGGCTTACTTAATGCTAAACTTTGTGAACGGAAGGAATGGAGGAAGGAGCAGAAGGTTTGGACAAAGCCCCTTGTTTACGGCGGGTTTCAAAAGTTGTAAGCAGCCTTAAATCGACTGGAACACAACGAAGTGCCTAGCTCTTAGACCGTGGTCAGTGACCGAATACCTAGCTCCTTGGCCGGGTAGACAGGTAAACAGATAGAACACGAGGCCCATACGGACCTAGCGGGTATACAGGTCAAGCATGTTTCGTGCTAGCTTGGTGGATGAACGAAAAATTGCACGCATGCGGCAGTGACGACATCGAACGTGCAGTGTAATCACCGATTGGGATACAGTCACCGAAGTAGGACTGTGATCGCTGTGTCGACGGCGGGGACTGATTTAAGGAAGCTAGTTGACCCATCAGACGTTCAAGGTAAATGACGTCGTTACGAGATCCATTGTGGAGGTATGCACCTAAAATGTAAGCCTTGATGCTTGAAACGCGTTAAAGTCGCGCAGAAATTCGCGAAACAAGGTTAAAAATGAGAGAATAAAGGGGATCGTTTAGGCCAGTTCAAGTGCGTTTTGCGTCAGTCGATTCAGCGGGTCAATGCACTTCCTATTCTAAGCTACTTCCAAAAATCTATCAAAATTTGTCATGCCCCTTAAGGGAGTATTTAAGTCCATGCCAAACGGGTAATACACGTCGAAATAATGCCTGAAAAAACGACTTTGCTTTCCAAAAAGGACCTACTGCCAAGCTAGCACAGTTTGATCGAAGAAAGAAGCCACTAGAGAGCCGAACGAATGCATGCGACAGCGCTGGACTGCATGCGTGCGCATACAACAAAAAGGATTATTGCGGACCGCCAGACAGTCTGCACTGGAGCTGCGGCGGCCGTTCAGCGCTTGCTCCCGCTGCGCCGCGTCTAATACTATTGCCTCCGCTGCGCTAACTATAGCTCTCCACTGCCGGACGGCGGAAAGTCGAGGACGGACGTCCCGCAAACGCGTAGAGGAATGACCTCGAGCGGTGGCGAAGCCGTTCGTCATTCGCCAGGCTCATCGTCGGGCGGGTTCGTCCTTGTCATACACGCCGCGCTGCGTGGAGCAGCGGCGGATAGCTGCGCCGGAGCTTCCGCCTGCTGCTTCCCAAGAGGGAACAGAACGCCAACGCCGTGGAGCCGCAATAGGTCCGAGTAGGGCTCTCCCACGTCCGCTAGTATTTGCATAATCTGCCGGAAATTTTGCACTTCATAGCGGCAATTTTTGCGGCCACAACAAACGTGACTAGTGACGTATCCCCACTGCAAGTAGATGGCCCGCTACGTGGGTTTTCGAACAAGTGAGTTCCACAACGACTTTCCGGGCACGCTGCCAGTAGCCCCATTGGCTACCGCCCGCCCGGAAAACGCCAAATAAGCGCCTTTTGTCCGCCCGCCCGCGTCGCCTTTTTCGACCCCAAAAAGTGCTTTTGATGAACGGTTCGTCTCGCGCACGTGCACATTGCGAAAGCATCTCGAGTTCTTTGGACTTATCACCACTTTATGCGAAGGAATTAGCGCAATCGATTGTTTTTGTCGCGACAAAACGGCGTTTGCAACCGCCGATACTAACCCGGTCGTTGTCTATTTGCACTTTCGGTGTCACGTGTTTGTCTGTCGCAGTTTACTATTCGTACGGGATTCCGCCTGACCCTAAACGAGACAGTTTTGAGCAAAATGGTTCGAGTTGTTTACGCAACTTCATTCTAGTAGAGACGATAGCGAGAGTTGTGTGACTTTTATCTTATGGTACTAGGACTATATATCGTAATCTTTTTATTGCATACTATTGGACCTTGTGAAGCGAAACTTCTGAAAAGCCAGTGGATCTGACTGACACCACAAAAGGACGAAAAGGCACGGCGCGATTGAAAACTCCAATATTTTTCATGAGATTTCCTCAAATTTATTTTTGAGTCCCGTATTGCCTTCAAAAAGTATTGCTCCATTCACACTCTCAGGTACGCTTCTCGGGTATTTTGCTTCCTTATACTTTAACAGGCCCACGCTTGCGCGGAAGTTCTCGGTCCAAATTGTGCATGTACTTTCATCTCTTACGCTTCAACGGCTCAGCACCTTGTCAGCTAACTACCGCCTCGCGTGGCTCTGCAAAAGGCACCGACTTACGGCCGGCTTACCGGCTCGCCGGTAAGCGGTAATTAGCGCGTGCGACGTCGAGAACTTCCTCGACAACCGCCACGGGCCGCGCCGTAGAGACCACGACAGTGACGACGACATTTTTGAAGCGGAAAGAGTGAAATTGTCGCCACTCGGCCACATGGGGAAAGCCGGAATTCGCCGCGCAGCGTTGGTGACGCCGCAGCGCAGCGACGCTGATGTGTCTCCATGCCAACCGGCGACGATGCGCCGCCACGGGTTGCGCTTTCCCGCGTACTTCACGCCCTTTTTTACATGCGCCGCCCACCTGTTAGGCAGTCTGCGTCCATTAGCGGTACGACCGCTTATCCCTACAACCCATATATGCTTAGTGGTGGCTGCAGGTGCCGCCTGACGTTCAGCCTGGCCGAGAATACACATTCGGTAGGGAACTCTTAAATGTTTAAGCCTCTTGGACTTTAACTCGTTTGCGCTGCTAGTGTGCGTTTGGTGCGCTAATGAGTACCGATTTTGCGCGAGTGCAACAGTTCCTGGTCTGTTTGGCTTGAGATGATGAAAGCCGACCACCTGCGTGAATCGGCGGTTTCGTTTGACCGTATTGACTGGGTTGAAGTGGAGTGTGCCCAGTCAGCAAACGTACTTTTGCGAGGGTTTAATGTCTTAACAGCGTCGATGAAGCAAACGTGTTCCCATTTTCGGCTAGCTTTGAAAACACGTAAGCATCGAGTTTTCCTTCATGTCTCGCAAAGTTGGCTGTGCATCCGTCAAACAGTATTCTTGACAGCGCTGGTCGTTCTTGCCTCGTCGCGCTTCTTTTTAATGTGTTTTTTATGCTACGGCGCACAATTTGATTCACATTTCTACACGCTCCTTTAGGCGAGATGTCGCATCAGCAGCCGAACTCCTCCAGCGAGGCGGTGCCGTCCTGGGACGAATTCAACGTTGGCAACGACGCTGAAGAGGAGCTCGACTATGACGAGGACACTGACCCAGCACTGGAAGCCGCTCAAGATCCCGGAGAGTTTGGGCCGAGTCTACCACCAGGTATCACACAGAATCGCTACCCATTAATCGCTCAATAACTGTTTGAGGCTTCAACGAGAACTCGCGGGACGGGCCCAGTTCCTCAAACCAGTCCAACGGCGACTTCGCTATTCCTCTAGGTAAGAGACTAAAGTAATCACACTGAAAGAACGGACATTTCAGAGAACGACGACGACCCGGATGACCCGGAAGACCCTCAGGATCCGCATCCTTCCGGCCGCCGTAACATCGGGCCCGCTCTACCGACTGCTCTGAATCCGAATGCTAGCAGAAGAGGTATTACTTCGAATCGAGAACACTCACTCATTCGCAAATTTCAGAAGACCCCTTTGTTCTGCCTTCCATCACGTCTACCTCCGACTTCGAACCGCGCGCCAGCAGCCCCGCCGTCGCTAGCTCTTCGCGCCAAATCGGTCCGAGTCTCCCGCCGGAGCTCTTCCCGGACCAGTCGGACGCCGTGCCGAACGGCAAGTCCACGGACAACAGCTTCTCGCTTCCGCCCGACGAGCCGCTGAATACGGCTGCACCGTCTAGCTCGCGAGCAGCGGCACCAGCGAAGAACGGTGGTGCCAGGGATGGCGGGGGCTACGTAGGACCTTCGCTGCCCGCTGAGCTTCTTCCCTCCGTTTCGCCGTCAACGGTACGCTGACCGATAAACGCTTTCTCAAAAGGAACGTGTTCTAGTGACAGATACCGTTCCCTTTTAATCTGGCCTATGTAAAAACTGTCTTGAACCAAGCTGAATTGCTCAAGTAGTAAAATTTTGGATGTTAGCACTAAAATTTATAGGTCTTTTTTGTTAGCCAGTTGCGCTAAGAAGACCTCAAAGATCAACATGAAAAAACCGAAATCTGTAACAAAGCATGTTAGAAGAGCCTCAAAACGTGCCTCTGGAAAAAAGGACAACTACAGCTGAGGACAAGCTGAAAACTCCATACAAATGGAGTACGCATGTTTTTTACAAAACATAGGTATGCCGTTATTGCAAACATTCATTCAGCCCTTACACCTTTGATTTAGGAAGCCAAGCGCGTCAAGCAGAACGGAAACGCATCCACGAGTGCTTCCGCCGTGATCGGTCCCTCGCTGCCGCCTGACCTCTACCCGGACTCGACGCACTTCAATGAATACGATGGCGTCGTCGATGAGCCGTCGTCACCCGCACCGGGTCCGTCGTGGCAAGAGGCGGAGGAACCCGGCCCTTCGGTCCCGTCCTCGTCCACCTCAAGCCAGCGCGTCGTGGGTCCTGCCCTTCCGCCGAACTTCCAAATGGAGCTGCCAATAGAGGAGGAGGAGGATGAAGCGACCGCTCGAAACGGAGTGAAACCTAAGGCGGCTCAGGACGACGACGAGGAGGACTTGGTTGGACCGATGCCACCTCCGCCGCCGGAGAAGAGCGCCGAGGAGGAGGCGGAGTACTTTCGACGGCTCATGGAGTTCGAGGCGAAGCAGGCCGAGGTGAGTACGAAGCTAGGCTGTAATGTCTGCTTAAAGAGGCTATTGACTGAGGAAGATGGGGATTTCCCAGAAAAAACATGCACCGTTTAGCATATTGTCGAACATGATTGATCTCTATAGATTTATAAGTTTTCCTTCAGAACTCGTCCCTGAAGCGCGAGGAATGGATGACGGAGTTGCCGAAGAAGATGAAGGCCAACTACGGCCTTAGCGCCCGAACCTTCTCGCGCTCGAATGCGCCGAGCGGCAGCGGCGGTGCTGCTGCGTGGACCGCTACGCCGAACGGAAAGCAGAAAGCGGGGCCATCGAAGCCCGAACCCGAAGAGATCCTGGCTGCGAAGCGTAATGAGGAACGCGATCGAGCGGAGGAGCGCAAAGCTGCCGCGCTGAACGTACGTAACGTCGCTGACGTTACCAGGGCTTAATGCATGCTTTTAGGAGGGCCGCCAGGAGTCTCTGATGGAACAGCACAAGCGGAAGCGCAAGGGTGACAACGACGATAGTGTAAGTATCATGCCAAGCGTCGTTTAGTCGGTGTCATTCAAAGCGCTGTTTGCAAACCGAACGACCGGAAGCGCGTAGCAAAATCCCCTTTGATGACCCTTGTGTGCAATTACAAACGTTACTCTTGTCTTTATTAGCAGCGTAGATGGTTGTGGTACAATAACTTTGAGTGTTACCTTTCAACTAACACTTTAGGCGGCTTCTAGCGGCGTCCTCGTCGGCGGTCGTCGTACGTTCAATCGTGACAGCGATATGGAGGTAACCCATACATCTCTAGCTCTCTCCTAATCTCCGACCTCTAGGTTCGCGGCCTGTCAGTCTCCGCGGAGGAAGTGAAGAAGCGCATGGGCAGCCTGAACAACCGCTTCGGGCATGGCTCCTCGCAGAAGTTCCTGTGAACCTTCGGCCCTCCCTTCATGCTCTCTCTTCCGGTAGCGCCAAATCGTTGCGTCTTTTGTGATGTTGTCCCATTAAGCGACCTTCTATACGCCCTGGTTATGGAAAGTTGTAGCCTCGAGAATCTAGCGTTGGTGTCCGTAGGGGCCTAGCTAAGACATCTCTGTCGATTGTTGAATCAGTCTGGAGCCACGAAGTTTTCTTGAAGTAAAATAGGACCGTCTAGAGTCGACGATAGGTGTTGACCTCTGGAGCGGCAAGTGGGCTCTGGACTGATCTGGACATGCGAAGTTTCATATGACGACTTCTTACTCTTTTTGTGCTGCTCTTCCACTCTCTTGCTCCCTCAAGTTCGCCTCTATTTTCGTACAGTTCCCCGTCTAAATATTGATATCTGACTAGTGTCGCAGCCACCTGGGCCGTTGTTGTTGAGACATTACGCGCGCGTGCTTACCAGTTGCGGGAGCGCTGCGCGAAAACCTCCGTCGCTGTATTTGTGGTATTCCTTTTACACGCGTACCTCTTAGCCTAAGATGCCGCCACGGTTTCCCTCCCACCGCTATTGCTATCGGTCAGAGGCCTCGACTGTTCTATCCTGTGTTCTCGAAGACATGCGTCACGCTATTGTTTTCTGTCACGCTCTGTAAAACCATTGAGATGAATGAATACAAAACGTTTTATTCTCGCATAAAGCTCTAGAGCATAGCCATTCAGCGTTTGCAGAAGGATGCAAAGCTCGTGGAGTTTAACGGAAACTTGCAGGCGACTTAATAGATTTAGAGCATTGGCGAACTGAATAGGCTTAAACTGAACGGTACTCCAATGCGCGTTCGGGTGCAATGAATACCAAGCCGATTTAGTCGAGTTTGGTTCGAGCGCATGCTCGGTAGAAATGTTAACGGTTCCACCAAACCTTTGCACCGACCAGGCTCAATTAGGATCGGCCTTAGCGGGTGGACCAATAGCTTACCGCCGGTCAGAACAGGTCCGCAAGCCCTAAATGGTTCATCGTTTGATTCCTTATTGTGGCACCCGCTTACAGCATACTTTATGCAGTCTTCACGTCGCCTTGGATCACGTCTCACTCGAATATTTCTCTCGATAACTCGATAAAGACAGCGAAAGATTAATTGTCGTTACCCGAATTGTTGCCGGCTAAAACAAGCTACGATTTCAATGACCCGGAACGTGCTGGTGGTAAGAAACGACTAACTCAAAGGCCATGTTCACGAACAAGAAGATTAAAATGGTAAAGTAGGCTGTTCCTGCGTAGGTGTTTAAATGTTGCATCCAAACCACGCCCATCCGGATGTCTGCGGTTCCGCTATAAAAATGCCACTTCGGTACTGCAAGGACCATAAAACTATCGCCCTGCACCCTCCCCTCTTCTCGCAGTTATCGCTGCTCTTGGGTGCGCAAAGTTGAAAAAGTGGCTTTTCGCGGCGCTTCGTACTCGCCACGACGCTAGTTAGATTGCATGCGGAATACGATGGAGCGAAAGCATGCGATGCGTCGAAGAGAATACGATGTGACGAATAATAAGAATGCGACTTAGCGGGGCATCTTAACGGCGCCGTCATTATTTCCCGCTATACGGAATCGTGCCCTTCAACAAACAGCCTTAAAGCGTGTAGTTCAACATGTGTACAAGCTTACCCTCCGAACGCAAGAAGCACTAGGCAGAAACGTTCATTCGTTGGTACCGTCAAAAATTTACACGACATTGTCATCAAATTGCACAATATCCGATAAAACTTGAAGGAAATTTTCAGACTGAAATGCTTCACGCGTCCGCGTCAGGCTCGCGCTTCACGAGGATTGTGCAGTAGTCCCTGTAAATCCGCAGCCGCTCCGATGTGTCGTAGTTGTGGTGAACTTGGTCCTCAACGTCGTACTCGGATGCCACAATGAATTCGATCTCGTACTTCTGTGGCTCGGTGGCGTCCGCAAACACCTAAACAGAAACGTTGAGCATCAGCTAATAGTGAGGACTTCAGTTTAACTGCGATGTATTTCGGCTCCGTTCCGTCCCGTACCGCCGTGCACGGCACAGAACGCCATTAATTTTCTCAAAATGAAACGGCAAACGACACGCGGTCCAGTGCCCAAGCCAGGAATAGAGCCAGCGGAAGGCTTACGTCTTTCAGAGTTGTGAGGAGCAGGGTCATGTCGACGTTGCGAGCGAACATCAACGTCAGACTTGTCGGCTCCGTCCACTTCTTGGCGCGGTGAAGCCACGCAAGGACCTTGTTCGTGTCCAAGTTGAAGTCAGGATCCAATTTCAGCTTGCGACACTGCTGCACTGCGACGGTCGACATGAGATGCTTGAGCGTGAGCTCGCAATACGGATGAATGTGTAGTCCCTGGCCAAGCAGCAGCTCGTTGAGCGTTCGTTCGCAGAACGCCGACGAAGAGAAGCGGTCGGGCACGTCGCAGTAGGCGTTCCTCCAAGCTGCCCTGAGCGGGAAGAAAACGTTGAAGAGACGCTCGTCCATCGTTACAAAGCCACCGAACCTACAGATCTAGCGAGATTAGAGGGCAACCGAAGCGGCACTTACTCTAAGCAAGTGATAGTGGAGAAGTTAATGCGTGCCGAGAGCTCGGTCTCGTCATAGACCACCACTTCCTCGAAGTCATCGCCATGGGCCCTGATGATCGAGTACCCGCCCTCGTTGCGCACGTAGAGCCGATTGAGCGGTCGCAGTGGTCCCTTGTCCTCCGTCTGCGCCTTGTCTCCGAAGTTCCGCTTGGCGATGTTGAGTGAGTAACGGTGGACCAGCTGCACAGCGTCGAGGTCGTCTCGCGAGAGGTGGCGCAAAATGTCGGCGTAGACTTCCGCGGTGAACATTCTAAATTATTCGACGTTTCGGGCAAAACAAAATACTCATCAGAAAACAGTTTGCCTAAGTTTCAGCAGGGTTAGTGTCTACTAGCGTTTTGGCTGCGCTTCTCGCAGGAGTCGCTACCGAAGATCGCCAGTGCTCAACGACATTCTCGACCACTAGCTAATGCATGCTTACGACGCGTTCATCAACTTTTGAACCTGGACTCCTTTGTTGCCTAGTCTCGATCTCTTACTATCCCCGCACAGTTAAAATACAGATGGGTAGCAATTTCCGGGCTACGGTCATTCTGAGCGTAAGCAAGCAGTTCAGCATGCCATGCATGAGCATGTGTCCCGCATGGTATTTATGTGCGGCTAAACGGTAGACGTCCGAATTTAAGCTTAATCAACACATTTTGCATTGCCTACTTCCAGCAGAACAATCGTCGCGATATCGGCTATTATTTAGGGAGACCTAGCAACATTAAAACTCTTTTATTTAGGTTTAACAGAAACTAAGTCCGGACATTCAGACCTAGACAAATCTCTCAGAATGCAACATAAGTATTAAGGAAATGGCTAGGAATGAACTAAAGCGATAGGGCCCACCTCAAAAAGAAAAAGAAACAAGACCGGTCTACGGAAAGCTAACATATCGGACACCGAGGAGGAAGTTGAAAAGAATAAATACTTCGAAGAGAGCTAGTGCAAATGCGCAAGAGAGCCACTGTTAAGTGAAAGACTGTCAGCTGAGATTATTGTTCCGGTTGAGCCGTCGGACGGCCTTCTTCGTCTCCTTCATGTTGAGGTCGATCCGCCGGAAGATGTCGTCCACCGACTCGGGCTCCGCCTCCTCCAGCTTGGGCAGTGATGCGGTCGAAGAGCCGTTTTGGCGTCGCAGCGTCGACGTCCGAGTTGCATCCGGCGGCAGGGTGCTGCTGGAAGACCTCGTCGGCGTCTGCGCTGCGGACCCGTTGGCGTCGTCGTAGATCTAAGAAGCACATTCTTAGTCTTCATCGATACTCGTGTGTTTCAAAGGAGTCATTGTTGCAATAAGTCGGTAAGCTCACTGCGAGCTAACTTTGTGCGACAAGAATTACACAGCCCCCTATCGAAATTGTTGTCCACTAGGGGACAGCATGCAGGACTACCTGCAAGGTTGGTTAAGTCTATGATCACTTCAACGAGTATGTGCTCTGGAGGACTAGCGTTGCAGCGTGGTAGCGCTCGACATGGGTTCACATGTATCACAGTTATCTTTCTGTTGCGAAAGGTAAGCCGTATGCTAAGCTAGACAGTTATCACCTTGAATGCCTCACCTACTCTTAAAGTTGTTTGCACTAAGGTTCTTGCTTGTGCAGCCTACATGCTTGCACGTTTCTTAGAACAGTTATTTCGACTCAAACATCGGTACGAAGATGGACGACTAATGCGGCCGGATTCCTGTCGACATTGTCCGTTTGGAACTAAAACATTTCTCTGCAGAATGCGTACCGGAATGTTGACGTGCGTCCTGCAGTGAAGGCTGTCATTGGACCACAACCGGTTGACGCGCTTGATCTCGAAGACGCTCGAGTTGTACTTCAGCTCGAGGCTCTGCAGCGTGTCCGACGGCTCCAGCTTGTGCAGCACGAGGCGGGAGTAGTTGCGGAACGAGGCGGGCGGCGAGTTGAGGTCGTCCGTGGAGCCGTACCGGCGAATCTTCTGGTAGCCACAAAGGAAGGTGTACTCATCACGTTCTCCCATGCTCCCCGCGGGACATCGCAGACTGAAATGCGAAAGTAAGTGTTGAACGGCTCAAGGGACTCAAAGGTCTAGCACGCATGCCCAGGATGATGTCAGCGCGAAGTGTGGGTGCTGTGAACGAAGCTGTACAATGTTTCCGGTTCTTGCAGCAGCGAAACGTTCCGTTCCCTTTCTGTTCTGCCACTGCAACTTTCCTCGTTAGGTTCTCTAGTTTAGAGTCTCCTTGGAGTTGCAAAAGGTTCCTACTAGTAACCGTAAACTGCAAAGTGCTCATGTTCTCAAAGATTTCTTACGAGTTGATAAATTTGTCCATAAAAGTCGAATACTTTGTTAAATTTCTCCTTTCTGATCACGTGCGCGGAGCGACCAAATAAGGACCCGTAAAATGGCCAAGCCGTTAATCGCAATAATCGGAAAATCCCCTCCGGCGGGCAGTCTAATGGATAGTGGCCCAATAATCCATTAAAAAGTTAAAACCTGTGGAACAAAGGGAATTCTTGATGAAATTAGCGAATTATTGACGTCCAGCAAAGACAACATTGCATCCGGACGGGCGAAATGCCAAGCGCCTTCCGTCGGCTTTCCACTCGATAGCTCCTTCCCTTCTACGGGGCCGTCAGCATAGCGAGGCCGCGATGGAAAGCAATTTCCGTGAATTGGGCAATAATTGTTCACGCATTTTCGATTGCCAACGGCTTCGGGAAAGGTGGGGGAAGCGTTGTACAGGCAGCTGTTTACCGACTACCAGGAAAAGTTCGAGCTTTGGGGAGGAACAGTGGGTAAAACATTGGAGGAGCTTCAGGGTCGGCAAGTAAACGCTTTGCGCGACGTGTAGTTGGAACACTTGGAATAAGTGAAACAATGGCTATCGACGCGGGTAATGCTGGCGGCGCTGCTGTCAAAGCGCTATGCTCGAATCGTGGAGTTTGACTTGTCAAGCCATGTTGCGTTAATCCGATGCCGCAGGACAGCAAGGAGAAGCGGTACTCAATGCAATACTGCACGACTCACTGGGTTCCAATGTTTAAGTTGTAGCCAACGGTGAGCCTTGCCATGTTCGAACATGGCTAGCCATCGGCGAACAAACTTTCGGGAATGGATAGCATGGCTAATGTCCACCGATGGCTACATCATTTGTAAGGCACTTTGTACTTACCAGTTTATTCGCCCGGAGCCGGATGAATACCAGAAAGCGTTCTTGCTAATCATGACAAACCATAAGCAGAATCCGCAACGAACGCAACGAGATCAACGAAAACGAGTACTCAAAACCGCCGCGCGTAAATAATAACACCCACGGTGGTTATCGGTAGTTTTGACCCCTCTTCTTATCTCAAGACTTTCAGCGGTCTCTTAGCTTCTCGCATTCGTTGTTCCGAACGGATCCAACAAAGAGATACGTTTAGCCGCAGGATGATGCTAAGCATCTTTGGCATAGGGCCAACCCTGTTCTTATCTGAAGACTTTCACTGGGCTCTGAGCTTCTCGCTTTTGTTGTTACCCCACATCCGTCCATAACTCAAGTTGCTTGATGACGCCGCGCAGCACTGCGTGACAGTTTCTCGTCATGAATTGAGCAATAAACTGTTGACCTCGCTGGAGATTCCGCCTTGCAAACTTCACGGGCGATGGTGAGCACGACGCACGGTGCCCAATTTCCAAGCTAGTAACCACAAAACAAGTACGGAGACGGGCATTTACGACGTGCCAGTCGAGGCCTTCTTCTCGTCTTCAATTTTAGTATCGCTTGTTTTCCACTATGCAAAGAATTCGTTTAACTGACTCACCTCCACTAATCAACTTTATCACCGGTAATGTTGACATCATTTCAACTTTTCAACCACGCCCGTCCGGTGACTTCCCAGAGACCCTCTTCCGAACCGCAAAGATCGTTTTCAGAACACGCTCGCCACGGGGCAAATGACGTGACTTCGATGACACATCGCGTTGCGCCGCTGAACATCCTTCCCGGTTAGGTCACCCGCCGGAGGGGAAAACATTTTCGAGCCGTTTCCTGGAAATTTTCCACTGATGAATCATGCGTCGGTAGGCGGCGAATGTTAAACGCCCTCTGGCTGAACTGATCTTTTTTGTTATGGGCGCTGTTATAAGCGTTGTAGACGTGCGTTTCATCACTTCCTTTAACGGGCCGAACAATCACCCGCGCACAGTCATTTTCGCATTTCCATTTGGGAGGATTTTTTCTTCAACAATTCAGACATTTCAAAGGAACGCCGGCGCCATTCTCTTTCAGGTTTCCGG
Organism: Aphelenchus avenae; assembly: GCA_020875895.1. Classification (NCBI taxonomy): domain Eukaryota; kingdom Metazoa; phylum Nematoda; class Chromadorea; order Rhabditida; family Aphelenchidae; genus Aphelenchus; species Aphelenchus avenae. Next base: position 135,699 of record JNEY01000353.1, read on the forward strand.
AGGCGATGACTAAATTTTTAATCAAAACCGGGACAAGGTCGTCGAGGACGCCCTCTGGCCCTTGCGAGCTGGTAATAGGGGCGGTTCCTTAAGTGCTATAAAAGTGCAGGCAGTTTTTGATCCGATTAGTTAGTGCTTCTTAATGGCTGTCTGCTACCGTGGGCTAGAGGCGACCGCTCTGTGTCTGGGCGCATTGAGCTGCTCCCCCTTGGCATTGATGCGACATACGCTGCTCTACCAGGTGACTTCAGTAAACTGGAAGTTCCAGGAGCCAGAAGCCGATAATATCCGAGACCTGACTATCTCATGATGGCTTCGTTGGCTTCCGCTGCACACTGTTTAGAAGTTTCTGGGGATCAGGATCTTCACCTAGCCATGGGCCTACGTTGAAGCTGAGCAATCTCTGGTCCGCCAGCATTTGTATTGGTCTACTTTTACTTGACTCTTCCGTTAGCGTAATTCGTCGAACGTCTTCCGGAAGTAGTTAGTAACTATTTAGACTGATCGTTTTACTCTTTAATTGCGCATCGACTAAAGTGGTCGGATCACGACCTTGAGCTGACTCATTCGCGCGAGGTTCTCGACCCTTCTAGGGCGCATCCATCCCCGCCCAAACGATGTTTTTTTTCTGTGCGTCCAGCTGGCCTCCTGTGTTGACAAATGCGCATTGTCAACCGCAAAAGGCCTCATTAGGATCGGTGGTTCGAACGCGTGAAGGACGCAAAACCCTTCCGATGCCGAAGAGTCGGACGGTTTGGGCTTCCATTTCATTCATTTTATCGGAAGGTGAATTGCTGATGACAGATCGAAGGCTATACGTTTGCCAAGGTCTTCGTCTGCATCAGCATCTGTTGACTGTTGACCTGAGGGCGCATCAGCCGATTAAGTGAAGCCTTTACCTCGATGGTGTCGGCGTTCTGTTGCGGTTAAACACCGCTGAATTCTGCGATACGCCTGTGCGTAGACTCGCTCACTGTCCAAGCGTAGCGACAGGCAGCTAGGAACTACGCTCGTGTTACACTTTTTCTCCTTCTACAGCCTCCGTGACCGCGCTTTTTCTTCGTGTTGACAAGAAGATTACCCTCATAAGACCACCGCGACCACAAAGACGATTATTTTCAGCACATCGGCGCTCTTTGAGTGACAACCGTCGACGACCGAAAATGGCTCTGACTCGCTGGGAGGATTGGCGCTGGGATCCGATATGGCGCGACCGGTTCTCGCGCGACTGGGAGGACTGGCCGCTGGAATGGCCCCGACCGCGGGAGGTGTTCGATCGCGTAAGTCACTTCTTTAAGCGATTTAAACAAGCGGATTAAAAGTCGAGTGCTTCCGAAACACTTGCGCAACGCTTAGTCATCGTTGCGACGTCGAAATCAGTTTTCTACGGGCGCACTTTTGTGTGAAGGTTTGAGCGAAAACGCGCCGGAATCACTTTCCTCAAGTGGTACTTTGTTTACGCTTTCCCGGGAGGGAAAGTGCGGGAAAAGGTTGAGTGTCGATTGGTTGCGTGGGATCAATCATAAGGCCCATAAGTGAGAGTGAGTCAGTCTCGCGCATGTGATTCCTGCGCAATCCAATCTGTCTACCTTGACCCTCCACCTGAAAACGTGTCCGTATTTTCCTGGATTTGCTTCGGCTAAACTGTTGGTGGTATTTTCGAATGCCTTTGCTAAAGCTGTTCCAAAAGTCCCGCGACAAGGAAGAGGTGAGTTAACGTGGGCAGGTCGTTGCTAGTTGCTCCGTGAAACTACGTGGGTTGGAAGCATCCACGTGCCCTCGAGACTGACCGTTTTTGCCCCGAAAGGTTAGATCAACTAGGAGGAAAATATGAACTTGCCCTACCGGCCGAGAATTTTTTTACCATGGATTGGCGTTAATTGTTGGCGAGGAACTTTCTTAGCCGGTATGCGCGATAAATTAGACGGTTAAAAACACTGCCAGCAAAATGTATATGGGCACTTTGAGGATATGTGTAATGCTATGCAGCGCAGTTTGGATAAAAGCGCTTCAGCAAGAGTGAAGAATACAAAACTGAAGGGTCGTCTCGCGGTACGCAAGCCACAAAACCATGAGATCGACTGCACCTGCACGCAGCACGCATTCCCTCCTAAATATGCTACGTAATCCTCATCGGGCTATTGATTCCACGCGGGAAACTGCGTCGATGATCACTGTGCATAATCCTCCTTCCAATCCCTGCATCGGCTCGCAGGAGGGTGGTGGAGATATGTCGCTTTCTATCGCGCCCGTATGAGTGTGCAAGTGTAGCCTTGCTGCGAGTGCGCGTGTGAAGTGACTTTTGCGGCGCTACACGCGCCAACCTCAATTTTGCGCCTGTAAGAACTTCCTGAGGCGGAAGGCGAAAATAATGCATTCATCGGCGGCGCTGAAGAGCACGCATGACGACCCGTTTTTCTTGCAGTTCGGACGCGACAGTGACCGCTGGTGGCGCGACTGGCCCTCCGACTGGCCGCGCATGGACGTCATGATGCCGCGGGTAAGTCCCTTTTTGTTGGCTTGAATCCCAAGCAGTGCTCGTGACAGATTGAGTTCTCAGTTGCATGCCCCTTTCTTGTTCTTCACTGTGCCTGTACTCGTTCCCTATACCCTGTAGTTTCTTCGAAAAGATTGTGTTGTTACCTGTCTAGGCCACATGGACTAATTAGATTTCCTTCGAGTTCGTCCCGAAACCGGTCCTCACATACCGGCAATTAGTGCTTCCCGTTCCTAATGGTTCCGAATGGAGGGATCTTCCGGTTGACGAGACACTTTTGGCTGCGCAATGAGGGTACTTTTTATGAAACGTGGCGAAAACTGGAGATTTCTGAGGGAGCAAACTGAAGATTACGTAGAGTTGCTTGGCGAATTTTCACCGAGACTCTTTTGTGCTAAGTAGGCTACCAAAATTCATAGTCTTCAAGCTGCCACTGAGAATTATAGATTCTTCGAAAGTGAATCATCAAATTCCTTCATTTTTCCACAACATTCTCACTTTGAATTGAACGGCTATCAATAACAATCGTGAATCAATCATAGAAAAGTTCCGGAATTGCTCGGCAAACATTCCCAGGCGGCTCCTTTACGAGTATTTGCACACCTTTGGCCCTTCCTCCATCCATGCGGGCTACAGGTCGTCCCGCGGCAAGGGTCTCCTGCCCGCCTCGAGAGTCTCGCTGAAGCACAAAAGCCGACGGCGCCGATGGCGGCGGCGGGGGATTGAATCGTCACCGCAGTGAAGAAGACAAACATGACTCGCTTGATGGGGGTTAGCACGCACAACAAAAACGGGCCCGTAAACATTCCCCTTCCGACTGCTAAAGCTTCACGCCGCATCGGTGTCTTCTCATCGGGGCAAAAGCTGCAACTCTTGCTAGCACACTTTTCGATCTCTGAAGGCTTCGAAAACAGCGAAAGTTCTGATAGCGACTGAGATCCAAGCAAGGCCCGCCACTGTTCCGTTGAAACTGGGCTGAACTCGCCCGATTACTTCGCTACATTCCTTTGCTGAATCTCTTCTGCACTAGTCCGGAAAGTCCCTCACAAAATGACCCAAAAAGAACGCTGGTACCACGGCCCGTACGGAGGCAATCCCTGGTTCCAGTTCTCGTCGCACCTCGATCGCTTCGACCGCAACTGGCGCAACGATCCGTTCTGGCGTGACCTCTATCCGCGCTGGGCTGAGCCGATCTTCAAGGAGGGCATCGACGTGAAGACGGACATCGTCAACGACCGCAGCCGCTTCTCCGTGGGCATCGATGCGTACCAGTTCCGACCGGAGGAGCTTCAGGTGAGCATGAACAAAATGAAATTTAAGTGCCCAGTGCGCCTCAGTTTTGAGATCAGTGTTCTGCGGGTTTCTTTAAAAATCATCAAATCAAGACATGAAATGTGTCAATTACTAACATCGCGTTTTAGGTGAAAACCATGGACGACACGCTGCTTATCGAAGGCCGTCACGAGGACGTTCGCGACCGCGATAACTACACGAAGATGTACTTCGTCCGCAAGTACCAGCTGCCGGCGGACGTCGATCCGGCCGATATTCAGAGCTCCGTTGATAGTCACGTAAGCGACAAGTTGCGAAAACATTGTCCGTAAACAATCGTCGTATTTTCAGGGCCGTCTCATGGTGGAGGCCCGCAAGCGCAACGCCGCTCTGCAGGGCTATGAACGAAGCATCCCCATCGAGGGTCCTTCGAACTACAGGCGCGTGGGCTCGCGCTCCTCCAGCTACTCTCCGCGTGATCGCGACGGCTACGACTCGGGCCGCGGCTCCGGCGAGGGTAAGCTCGAGCGTCTCGTTCCGCTGCGTCGCACTCTTCGTCGGCTTAACTTTGGCTTCAACCGCTAAAGGCGCTATAAGGCGCCGCTAGGACACTTTTTAAAGCACTTCGGACTCAGCCTTTTCCGGCCAAGCTTAGCCAGTGCGTATTCCTTGCACGAGTAGAGAATGCACTTCTTGCACGTTTCTATCGCACATTGCACTCGCTTGAATGCTTGTACTGTCGCATTCCAATAAACTTTCGCTTGCCGTCCGTGTCGTCCGTTTCAGCCATGCACGTGAATCATGTTGATCTGAGGCTTGTCCGGCAGGCCAAGGA
>JNEY01000354.1:0-12154 GCA_020875895.1 Aphelenchus avenae
TTAAAAGCGGTGAGATTTTCAAAGAAGTTAGTTTTAGCACGAAAATATGAAAGTAAAGAAAGAAAGAAACACGAGAACAAGTTAAAGTCGTCGATCTGGCCTTATTCTGGTGATGTTTAGGCCAGTCTGGAGTAATTTTAGTCAAGTTCGGGGACGCAGGGGGCCTGGGGGGCCCGGCCCCCGACCTCCGGCCCCCCATGGGCTTGCGCCGACGGCCTCCGCACAGGGTTGCTGATGAGGTTCTGGTCACCACCACGTTCGGATTAGAAGCCCCGGCAGGCTTCGCTTAAGTCTTGCGATCTTATTTTTTTCGTTCCAAGTTGGTTATGTCAAAACGACGTGCACCCGTATTGCAGGTCTCCAAAGAGGACGATGTCGGCGGAGTGGAAGCGTACTCGATCGTTACGAACAGGATCACTCGCCTGGATTCGTACGAAGCGCAGGTGAAATGCACGAAAGACTACGAAGCGAGGCCTTTCTGCCACTGCCGAACCCTGCTCAAGAGCTAGTATTGTGGATCGTTGTGCAAGCGGCCTTTCTCTCTTTCTGTCGTACCACCTAATTTTTGGCGTACCTTTGCTTTTGTCGTCTCCCTCGAGATGTCCCATAATTTCGGAAAACGAAGAGATCTACCGCTCCGAGTACTCTGCTGTGCTTGAACTGGGTATAAGGCGTTCTAGCTTACGCATTGCTTTCTTCGTTCAGGAACAAAGAATAAGCGGTACCTTTACGGCATTGTCCAATGGGCCGGGGTTCACCAGTTCGGCTTCGTGGCACGAAAGAGGGTACGCCGATCCCTAGTTCTTACTAGCAAGCGTAAGTGCATGTTCTGTCGAATGTGGACAGTTCACTCTTAGAAAATGCAGCGGATTTCATGCATCACGGCACACGTTTATTCATACAAAAAGAGCATCTTTGAACGATGCGATACCGTCCGTCTACTGGTGAAGTTCACGGGGGGGGGGGGGGACGGGAACAGGTAGGATGCGCACGGCGCGACTTTACCCAAGAATACAAATATGAAAAAGACGGTATTGATGTAGCGACAATATCGGTAAGTCCGTATGGATTTGTGTTTGGGCAAGTGTTGAACCTCCATATTTTAGCCAACTTACGAGTAGACGCGGTCTGAACTTTGACAAGTTCAAATTACGGGGTTGTCACAGTCCAGCCGTCCAGTCTGTTCGCGTGTGAGCGGCACCGTTCCTTTTAAGCTGCCTGCTTGAAGTGGTCGAGCCACTCTCAAAGTCAGTAGGTACGACTGGCGATCTCAGGATTTGGCAAAAGAGGGGGCGGGGGGGGGCATTGTCAGAGAGACCTTTTGCAAGTTTTTTCGATATTTTTCCCTTTCTTGCCCATACCGGCACTTGCTGTGACTCACCAGACTCGCTTTGCGGTGGAATAATTTGGTGCCGAGAATTACTACTAGCGCTCGCGTTCCCGACTTGCCATAAAACGACGAGATACGAAGAAGACGCTAGCGTAATTATACCTGTCCCTACATAGCTGCTCTTGCAGGCCATTGTTCGTTCCGACAGCGTGTTTGTCGGAAACATGAGACGTGCTCCATGGGGTCGTCTGACCTCGGACTAGTGTTCGGGACGGGCCGTGAGTAACGGTACCGTTCCCGTTTCCCGTGCCCGTTTTTCACGGACACGGGGAACGGCACGGGGGGGGGGGTCCGGAACGGCAGCCGTTCCCGTGCCCGTTTTTTCATAAGGGGGGACCCTTTGGTGAAGAAAAAATTGGCATTGGCGTATTTTGGAAAAATTGGCATATTTTGTACAAATTTTTAACTTTTTCTTTAAATTTTCTATTGTATGGTCTTTTCTATTGCTTGAACCACGATACCTTAAGAGCTAATGGCCAAAATGGCTGCTCTGACGAACTCTTTCTATGAAAATTTGGCTTTTTGGGCGTATTTTTGGTTTGAAGGACGGGCACGGGTAACGGGCCTTTTTTGGCACGGGCACGGGGAACGGCATGGGGGGGGGGGGGGTCCCGAACACTACCTCGGACAGTTTTGTGCACCTTTGGGCACGGGGGGGGGGTAGTCCATCGCGCTTGCTGAATAGATAATTTTTAGCTAGAGAACTTGCTGTGCCAGGAGAAGATGTCCAACGAAGAAGCCTACACGTGGCTTTGCCTGGCCGCCGAGTTCCCGTTTGTCGTTTTTCATGCTACAACGTTGACGTGCATCGTTCGATGCATTCGGCGCAAAGAGGTGAACTTCAGCACGATCTTCTTCCTCCTCTACAGCATGCAAAGCGTCGCCGACCTGGCGAATTACACATCGGTAAGTTTAGTAATTCAGTCCGTGACATAGTCCAATAGGCCTACCGAAAAGTTTATTCCCTTTTTAAGTCGATTTTCACGTTTCGCCTCGCTCGAATCGGCTACGTGCCGAAGTGGATGATCGAATACCCGTTGGGCAACCTGATGGTGTTCTTTGGGCGCTATTGCACATACTTCCAGTTCGTTGCGCACACCATCATCGCCGTTAATCGCTATCATGCCATAGCTTATCCTATGAGCTCAAAGGTGAGAAAAATGCTAATTACGCGGAAACTGTGCTAGAATTCAGGGCAAAGCATGGGTTTTGCGAGCGATGTACGCCGCCCTCTTCCTGGCTCCGCTGCCCGGCGCAGCGACTCGACTGCTGGGAAAAGTAGTGGCTAAACCGACGGACAATCCGAACATCTTTCTCGTCGCGTACGACCAAGCGTGGGTCACTCTGGTAAGTCTGCGGTGACCACCGTCCTATCAGGCTCAGAGAAAGTGATGCCATTTAATGCTGCACTCGTTAAACTTTCGGTATTACGGACGTTTTTAGCTGAAAAAAGAGCTTGATTAGACCTGACCTTCAGGAAAACAAAAAGAGCATTAAAAATATGAAGCAGAGTCAGCGCCAATCATGGAAATGTCAGTCGCCAAAGCCGGCCCCAGTTTTTGAAGCGAAGGATACGAAAACGCATCAACCATGCATTTTTGTATCCTTCTACATCTACCAAGCTACCATGCAAGGACCTTCCGCATCTACCATGCTCTAGAAACGAATCGCGATTAAATTCGCCCCTAGCGAAGACTATTTAGGCGGGAAGCACCGCGTTCACCGTCTACAGCGTCATCACGGCGGTCGTCAGCCTCATCTTTGAGCTGCGGACCTTCTGCATCTACCACGGTTTGGATCTCAGCTTGCGACGAACCAAAAAAGACGAGTATCGGCTTCTGAGTACGTTTTATACGGCTCGTATTTAAGCGCTTACTCGTTCGGTTTAGTCTACGCCCTGACGCAGTTCGTGGCCCACTTCCTGCAGGCGACCTACCAGGTCCTGCAGGGCGTCACCTCCATGGCAGGCTTGGCGGATCTACGCAAGCAGACGCAGGTCGTCTACCCGTACATTAACGACCTTCTCTGCCTGAGCGGGCCGATATGTCTCTTCGTGACGAGGTAGTGACTCTGTCAAGAAATTGCTTGAAACCCTGGAAGCAGGAAAACACAGGCGTTCTGAACGCAATTTCTGGGCTTCATCCAGACCTACAGCCTCCGTAGTACGCTTATCTCTTGCGCTGTGGCACAACAAACGCAGTCTTCGTTTCAGCTCCATGTTCCGCAAACGTTTCCTCGAATTCCTTGGCGCAAGAGCCACGAGTACACGTGTTACGCCGGCTTCTACAGTGGCAACTCGTGCTGCTTATTGACTAGCTTGTCAAAACTTGATCGATTTTAATTTCAAAAAGTAGCGATGAAATTTTAAAAGCTCTGATGCTTGATGTTCATTTCTTTCCCTGCTTTCGCATATGTGCCGGATTCACGTAGTCGACCATTGTATAACTTGCTGGAACATTAACGACTTTTTTCTTTAAGCGGCTCGATCTGCCTGACTGTGATTAAGTATTGATTATATGTCCTCCAATGTGAAACGTTCTGTCTTAGACGTACGCGTTAAAATTCGCCTGTTTTTTTAAAATTTATTTACGCCTTGCGACGTGATGATATGAGACGAAGTAGACAGCGAAAAAGTTAGCAATCGTAATCAAAGTCGTAAATAATGACAGGTCGAACTGCTTTAGGGCAACGGTCAATGTGTGAGAGCGGTTCACTTGTAGGAAAGCAATGGTTCAGGATGATCTTCATGGCACGGCACTGCACCGACTCCCGCTCGCGAACGTCCTTCTTTATTCCAAAAAGATTTGCTTTTGCATTGTTTTTTGAACGTTCACTATGGAATACCGTCAGATAAGTGCTGTGTTCCATCCCGTTAGAACGGCACGGAACGGCGATTGTCTTTACTAAATAGCGTCCCCTTAAATGATTCCTTTGTTATTGTCGTTCTCCGGGAGACAATAATGCGTGCACAAGATCAGCCTGCTGCGGCGTACGAATGCGTCAGTGACAGTCAACGCTGGCCGGTTTAGCCGCGAATTTGCGCTTCGCGGTACTGACTCTCCACAGTCGCTCATTCTGCGCCGCACGGGACCATATTTTTGGCTCTAAAGCCGTTTGGGATAGGAACAAATCCAGTTTAAGGAGGGACATTATGTTCCTTATTTAAAAATCCTTAACTTAATCGTCAAATGATTTCCCTATTAGGGATAAAAGGGAAAAGAGGCCCGCATGACTTCCGTTGACAGTTCGCAGGAAACGAATAGGATTAGACGAGTCCGTTCACGGCAGGCAAAGCCAAAGCGATCGCAAAGAGCTGCATGTAAGTAAGCAAAGCAAAGAGAGCGTTTATTTCTTATCCAAACATGTAGACGGTATGCAGTGTTGCTTGTAACACGCCGCCAACCGGGAACTGTTGCAGGCTAGCCGATAAGCGCGCCGAGACAAAGACTTTTGTTGACGTTGGGACGCTCATTTCCCGCTACACTGCGGCTTGCACTTGTCTGTGGGGTCATGTGGTTTGTGGCGTGCGTTTAGGTCGCGAGTGATGCGTGCCTTATCCTTTCCGCAAATCTAAAATCATGAAATGCGCCTGAACTCTATGCATGTACTTGGATCGGCAAACGCCTCCTAGGGTAGGGCCCCGCCCAGGAGCAAAAAAGCCTGACCTGAAAAAGGGCAGGGAACATCAGGGTCGTGACAGGGTTTCAGTGTATTTCCGGCATTCCCTGGCAGGGTTTCCTGGTATAGTGACATCAGCCAGGGCCAGGGTAGGGTTTTGAAAACCCCTGCCCCGCTACAGGGGCCCCTGGGTCGAACAAAACTAGCAGGGCTGGTCAGGGCAGGGAAACCTGCCCTGTTCCGAACTCTAGCATGTATGAAAGAAAGGCAACGTACGCCGTAGCAACAGTCCCCACGTTTCGCGTTGTTGCAATAACTCCCGAACGGGCAGCATTTGTCGCCGCACTTGAACTTGAACCAGGAGCATGTCTCCTGAAATCACGCATACCGTGTACCATACCAGAAAGCGTACAGTTCATGTTTTAGCGAAAAAGACAATTTTTCAGTGCCTACACAGATTCGGTACATCTTGTACGTAACATAAACATTTCCGGCATGGCTGGGCTGTCTGAAAAAATTCATCTACCGGGTCCCGAAACTCAAGAGAAAAACCGACTAGCCCCGTTTAGCCACCAGAATATCCGCTCTGAAGCTTAGAAGTGTCTCTCAGTTTAACTTCTCTTTGGGAGGTTCGACAGAATGCCCGTTGTATCACACTTACCGTGTTCGTCAAGAGAATCCAGTGAAGACCGCGCATTGTGAGTTGACGTCAAGGAGAAATGTGCGAACTTTAGACAGGCAGCAACTGACGCTGGAGATAACGCTCTGCATTGCGCTTAAGTACCGGAATTCGCTACCACCCAAGTTGTGTTTTTGTGGATCGCCTTAGTCACGATCATGCGCATTCAACGCTGCGGATCTAAAGCAAACGCCCTTCATGAGCAAACCTTGCCAACAAAAACATTAAGCGGAATTTGCGACCGTGGCGATCGTGTTTGCGGTACTACTTGGCTTATTTACGCCGGAACGCACCCCGCCTTCGTCAACAGATCATGCGCCATCGTTGCAAGGTCCTTGTGCTTTCATGCCTTTTAATGCTGTGGAACTAAGATTAGAATAACACAGAGCTGACGAATCAGGCGATGGCTCCATTCAAAATCCAAAGGTGTTCTGTTAGTACTGTTCGATGGCTGACTCACAGAACAAGTTTTTCGAGAAAGGTGGTTGCCAGAAACTAAAGTTAGGTACGCAGAATGTGAAAATGAGGTTGGTTTGGCGCTGGCCGCATTCTGAATGTGCGTTCTAGTGACCCCTTAAGAATTTTGAAGGCCGTGCACTGGAAGACAACTGCATTTTTTACAATTTCATAAATGCGGAAGAAGAGGCGTATTTTTTACTGGACCACAAAATTAAATTCGAATACGTTGGCTTCGCCCTGATTGTCGCATGCGGCGGGCAGCTAGTACGTTAGAAGTGCTGAACGTTACTAGTACATAAACGTGTTTTCTAAAACAATCCCGTTTTCAGACACACTCCGGGTAACCGATTTCCGATTTTTCGAAAATTAATTCCGAAACACGCTTTTATTGCAATTCGAGTCCGTGCTGCCCATCTAACACAAGCTGAAGCCCATCTTAACATAAAAGTCACGGGATTTCTAGCATGCGTTTACTGTTAAAGACAACGATTCATAGATTGTGTGCAGTACGAAGTTACTCACGCACTACGCTGTCGTCCTCGCCGTCGAGGAGGACAATTATGTCCTTAAATACGTCGCCATTAGTGCACGGCAGGTAGTAATTCTCCTGCAGCAGCCGGTCGCCGCACAAGCCCTTCACCAATAAGTACGGCTCAGTGTATTTCATAGTAGACCCCGTCGTACCGTCTACCGGCCACCTCGAACCGGCCATTCTAGCCCTCCAGGAGCGCCTCAGGTCGAGGCCACCCGGGCCCTATGTCCCTAAAAGCCGTAAGTTACCTCGAACGGAGGCTGCGGCTGAATACAGTTTCTCGTTGTTAGTTTTCGGACATTTTTTGGGTTCAGATTTTAGGTTTTGGTCATTCGAGGGAAAATTCAGTTACGTTGTCTTTTTCTGCCCGCCGCTAGGCGTCACGAGAGGTAATTATAAATCCAAAAACTGCCTGGTACTGCACTTTCTGCGAAAAAAAGCAAAATTGTCGAATACTGTCTCGGACGTCGACTACCGGCGAACCAAAGAATTCCCTGAATTTCATTATGAACCTAAAAAATGCAACTTGTATCGGAAAACTGCTCGAAACCTGATATAGGTACCTACACAGGCGCGCATCAGTGACGCTTTTAGCTGCCCTTTTAGCAACTTTGTGCCGCCCAAAAAAACACTTACTCAGCCTCGTCGTCGCTCCACGGGTCGCTCTCGTAAAGCTTCACGGTACCGCTCGAAGGCGTCTCTGGCTTTGCTGTGCCACAGAACACTTGCCCGTACGCAGCCACTTTGACGCCTTCGAGCGGTACAGCGTTCGCATAGCGCGCAGCGAGAGCACGCAAAAGAGCAGGGGAACCACATTCCGTCGTTAACCAGCAGCAGTGAAGGCCGAATTGTGCCACTGCTAAGGCGCAACGAATACGCCGTTAATATATTAAAATACATAATATAAATAAAATAACTGGAATTAAATATATGCTCAACGTATTTTAATATTTATGTCCTTTTCCTCGAAAAAAATAAAAGTCGTCGGCCGCCTCAAAACCAAGAGTTTGATTGATTGACAAATTATGCAAATACAAGGCTTTTATCCATGCGACAAAGGCTGAACCGAATGGCGTAGGAACGCAAAATGTTCACGAAGAACAACCTACGAAAAAGGTGGCCTGGATTTAAGGCCCTCTGTCGGAGGTAAGTTGTCTACAGACATAAACTCATATGAACATCCTGAGCTTCGGCTTTTTATTGCCATTTCCAAATAGAACTAAGGTCTGCTTGACTTTATTGACGTCAAATGCCCGATGTGATCAGTCCGAGACGTGGCACCCCACTTCATTCAGGCTTCACCCATCTTCCGGCGTTTTCCAGGCCCTCTCCTAAACATTTCAACCCGAAATTGGGCATAAAGAACGGGTATAAAACTGACCAACACTTTGACGAGCACCGTTAACAGCGCCTCGGACGTGTGCACCGACGGAGTGCACCGCTTCTGAGGCTCCATGTCCTGTAAGGAATCCATTAAAATTTGGCATAACACTTGCGCAAAAGGGCTTAAACAAATTACGCAATTGAGTGACCGTCTCGGCGGCTTCATTCACGCGGCGATTAATACCGCCAGCTACTCGTCGCTCGAAGGGCTCTTCGTCTTGCTAAAAAGTTATACAGTTTCGATGCCTCAATGTCCACTGCGAAATTTATTATAGGAGTCCGGCCCAAGAGGAGATGATAAGGGGGAACCCCTAACCGACAAAATCACCAACGCAGATTTGACATCTCCGCAAGACCTCAAGTCACTCGGCTCATTCTGCATTTTGTTGCCACGTGAAAATGCACCTGTACATGTTAGATTCCCCACGGTGTCCACTGTGAACACCGTGTATCTACTTCCGAAAATTTTTCTCTTGATCAAGGTGTGTCCGCTCCTTCTGACCTTAACTCGACTGCAGGTTCAGTTTAGTTCATTGCGGAAAAATCGGTTTTATAGGGGACATGGGGCAAAATAACAATTTCTTGAAGTGCTGGAACAAGCGAAACATTAGCGGTTATCGTGCCGTATAGGGGGGCAACCCGATTTTCGGATTATGGGGGCGATACTGCCGTACAAGGGGGGGGGGGCGCACCCCTTAGTTACTGGTACTAACTGTCACTTAGTTGCCGTAATTACCTTAATTGAGTCTTATTAGTGTATTTATGCAGGAAGTAAACTGCCGTATGGGGGGGGAGGAAATCACAAAATTTCGACCTGCCCCTCCCCCTCCATAATTTTGCCGCCCCCCATAGGGCAGGATACATCAGCTTATGACCTTCGCAACTTGTGAATGCACTCATTGCATGCAATGTAACGCGTTGAGAATTCTGTGACTGTGACTGAGAACTACGAAATGCCAATCCTGAGCCACGCTCCACAGTGGCAGCCGGCAATGGACAAGTTGAAGATTTTGGCCCTCTATGGCTAGCCCGTGCTTACCGCATTTGAGGCGAAGATGAGTGTCACGACGATGGTCCAGACGAGAAGCTTCATTAAAGCGAATTCGAGGGACGACCTTAAATAGCAGCACGGTTACCGATACCCTAAACGTATGTTTCTACAAAGAAAACCGAGCTGTGGGGTGGAATTAACACTCGGAAAAGGCAGAGCAAACGTTTTGTAGAATGCGTTCAGAAAATCACCTCAAAGGTTAAAGCGAATGACGTTCGTAGCATTTTAGTCTTACGCCATTTGGCAATGATGACTAACGCCAAGTCCCGACAGTCGCAGAGGACATCGAAAATTTCGTCGACTACGATTGGAAATTGGCCGAATGAAATTTACACAAGTGCCTGAACTGGCGAGCCCTGAGAAGGGGCCGAAGCGGAACCGGTTCTGTTCGAAAAATTGGTTTAAACTTTGTCGTACGAGTCATGCATCGCGACCTTTTAGATGCGACCTTTCCGTCAGGTAGTTTCCGACGTCTGAAGAAGTCACGTTGTTGAAGACAGGGTACGACGCTTAGGGGTTTGCTTTTCTTTCTTTGTTTCTTAGCCCCTTTCATTCTTCATACCCCACGAATGGGTATAACGCTATTTCAATCGCTTAACAGTATTGTCGAGACTGCGTGCACCCATTTGTGGGACAGTTCTAAAGGGTTAGTAGTCGCAGGCTATGCACACGATAGTTTCATGTAATGTAGTCAGATTGCGTGAGAAAAGTGCGAGGTTCATAAAGCGGATTTCCATCTTCGCATCAAACTGGCAAAGCGGTTCGCTTGCATACACTAAGTGCCATCGTGCCATTTTTTCGATAGTTAAGCGCAAGGAATAACCTGGGAGGACGTACCCGATCTGCACTCCATTCTAATCTAATGTCCGCTCCGTTGAATACCGTTACAACTTATTCTATGGCTCACATGAATTCAGTATAATAAATTGTATTTTGAAGAAATAAAGGTCCAACTTGTCAGAAGAAATAATCGTGTCATAAAGACACGACTATCAGCTGTAACAGGTCCATCACAATACAATAGATACGTACAGAAAAGCTATTTTCAAATCGACCATCAAAACAAAAATGGATAAGATTTCGCATCAGGGATTCTGCTTCGGTGCTCCGAGCACTCGTTGCTTGATGAGTGAGTGGAGGGCGACAGTCTCGTGTGCCAGGTCGTGAAGCCACTGCTTCGCTGTGCTCGCTCTTGGTCGCTCCGGGTTCATGGAGTCTTGGAACTTTTGAAGTTGCTTCGCTGCCAGCTGGAAAACCATGGTGCTCCGCTTGTGCAGCTCTCGGGCCACGCTGAGTTGAACCGAAGAAGCTTTGTTGTCCTAAAAGCCCTTCCTTTACGTTTTCTCTTTACGGCGAAATGTTATCAGTCATATATATGCCCTCAAACGCTTTAAAAACTAAAACACAATACCTTCAACATCGAAAACTTCTGCTGGGCAAAGTTATGCAAGTCGTGGAATGACGCCCTCACTTCGCTAAGATACGCGAAGTTGTGTGCCTCCAGCTTGATGTCGATGCTCTTCAGGGCAGCGTGCAGTGCTTGGAGCACATCCGCGCCGACGCTGAGCTCGGGATCAGCCTAGACAAAGTAGTTATTTGTATACCCGAAATTACTAGGGAACTAACGCAATGAGTGCTTTCATCAATTCACATTTATTGTACGGTCCTTTATGACTCTATGCGATCTTTACGACTGTCGACAAACGTACCACGCTTCCGTGCGGCAGTTGACTTTCCGTAACTTCAGGTGCGTCGTCCAGATCCACAACCTCGTCGTGCGGCTCGCTCCCCTGGACAGCTTTAAACGAACCGTGCAACAGCTCGACCTCCCGGACCGATGAGGTGGTATTTCGTAGCGCATCGTTGAGAAGTCTAAATCGTTTCTTACTGAATACTAGTCTCCCACTCCATTGGCAAAAAGGGCGAACGTACACGTCATCCACGAGGCCGTCGGCGCGAATCTTCTGCCCACAGAAGGCAAAAGGGCAGGAGTTAATCGCTTTCTTGTTGAGTCGCAGGAACGACGACCTGTCGAAGCAGTGAGGATGAGTGCAGTTCTCACCGCGCACGGGCACTTGTATGCGTTTGTTCGAAATCTAAAAGCGTGATGTCAGGAAGTAGCCACGAGCGAAGTGCGGCACAACTTTTGGGCCGCAAATGCTAAACGTCAAGAGAATTTCTTACCGGACAAATGAGCGAAACCCTTGCCGGCTCGAGGGCTACCACTTCGGAATCATCTTTAGCTTGCTGAACGGCTTGTTCGTGAAGGTTACTCTGCACAGAACTGTGGGTGCGCAGTCGGGACTTCTTCGAGCATTCCTCGGAAATCGCAGGCGCCTTGCGTTTCAGCTAAAGAGAGTAGGATTAAGTGACCCATTGTGTCACATTGGAAATGATGAAGTGAAATTTAAAAAAACCTTTTTCGCTGGCATCCGCTTAAACTTTTTAATTTATAAGAACTTTACGTTTTAGATTTTAGAATTGTTTTTCTAACAAACTAGCACGCATAAGTCGATTAATTTTCACACTCACCGGGGCGTCCACCACCTGACAGCGTTGAATGCGACCGTCCAACAATAGGTTGCGTCGACGTTGTTCGAGGACTGGCTTCATTCGCTTGCGCCCTTTATTGGTGGAATAGCAACGGTCAAGTTTTTTGCCGGTATTCCATTGAGGCATTTCAATAGTTGTCGTCGATGAAAAACTTTATACGCTGAGAATAAATACAGTTTTAACCGAATTGCTACGCCGTCCGTGTTTAAATACACTGTTTATCTTCTTCTTTTATGTTTAGCATTCTTTATTTGCGATGTCGTGCGTACTTCCTAACCGAGCACGCGCTGTATGTTCGCCCGTTGCTTACTGCTTGGAGTATTCTCATTCCACATGATCGTTGACTGCTTCCCACCGCTAATGAATGTTGTTGAGAGAAATTGTGGTGTTCAACAATTTTAATCCTTCGCCGGTGTTTTCTGTGGTTGGAAACCGCTAAGACGAAAGGATCCAAGAAAACGTTAAGAAATTATATGAGGGGATGAGCGG